>VUQK01003872.1:16038-27305 GCA_015106715.1 Bujurquina vittata | reverse complement strand
ACGTGTTGCCAATATATCTTTTCTTCTTTTACTACACCTGACAGATGTGTGCTCGGGTCAGCTGAGGCTTTAATTCGTTGGCTTCCTGAAGCATAAATCATGTTGAAATATGGTTTTAATTTCTGACATTTGTCAAGGTTGTTTCTACCCTTTGTAGCAGTTCCATCCTAGCAGCTCCACCCTCCCCTTGTAGAGAATATCTGAAAATGTGACTACATTCAAAAATAGAGCATAACATTTAGAAAGTGGGGAATGTCAGTACCTGATGCTTACCTTGATAATCCACTAGTGTGTTTCAAAAGAATGGAATGTACAAATTTATGGCTTTCATAATTTAATTCAAAAAGGTAAACATTAATATGTTCTTGACTGTATTGCCAAAAGTATTCCCTCAGCCATCCAAATCATTGAATCAGGTGTTCCAGTCACATCCATGGCCACAAGTATATAAATCAAGCATCTAGGCATGCAGACTGCTTCTACAAACATTTGTATAAGAATGGGTCGCTCTCAGGAGCACAGCAAATTTCAGCGTGGTACCGTGATAGGATGCAAACTGTGCAACAAGTACAGTTGTGAAATTTCCTCAGTACTAAATATTCCAGAGTCAGCTGTTAGTGGGATATTAACAAAGTGGAAGCGATTGGGAAGAATGGAAACTCAGTCATGAAGTGGTAGGCCACTGTGGATGCTGAGGCGTATAATGCACAGATATTTTTAAAATATAGAAAATGAAACAAGTCAGGGTTTTTCAGTTACACAGCCATCCTCCCTCCTGTCCTTGAAGCTGGCAGATTAGAATTTTTTTCAAGATTAAAAGAAATGTGAAATATGTGTAAACAAATTTTCTGTGCTTTTATGATGAGTTATGAATATACTGTACTGGTACTGTGTGTGTGTGTGTGCGTGTGTGTGTGTGTGTGTGTGTGTGTGTCTGTATGTGAGTCTAGGTGTGTGTGTATGTGAGAGAGTGTGTATCTGTGTGTGTGTGTGTGTGTGTGTGTGTGTGTGTGTGTGTGTGTGTGTGTGTGTGTGTGTGTGTGTGTGTGTGTGTGTGTGCCACTGACTGCTGTGCCTATCTCTCCCTGTGTGAGTCAAGAAGGCCCAGCTCTAAACCATTGCTGAAGACAAATCAACCAATCAGCTAAAAGTATCATCAGCCAATCAGAATGCTCCTAAACACTTAAATCTGCCAATTGAAAACAGCTGTGTAACTTGAAATGCAGGCACTTTGTGACAAAGCTCTGGCTTTGAAGGGGATTTGAAGCTTTCCCCATTTATTTGAATGGGGAAAAAAAAAAATCATAAAAAGCTCAATATTTCAAAAACCATGAAAGTTAGAAGCAAGAATAAGTAATAATATAAATGTCCAGAAAAAGCTGAATGCTTTGATACAGAACCGTTTCTGTCACATAAACGGTGCTGAAGTTAGTAGCCCTTTCATGAATGAATTAACTAGGTCAAGATTTATTCTTTCTGAATATTTTTATTTCTCTTTAGGCAAGAAAAAAATGCTATTAAAATTTTGTTTATAAACCTGTTTTTCAAGGAGTTACAATAATGAATTTGTGTCAGTTTTCAGGATTACAGTAAACTCTGAAGAACTTAAACCCCAGAAGAAACAGTTCTTCCCAGAAAGTTCTCAGAAATCTTCGCTGTTCCACAATTGACTGACCATCTTTTCTTTTTTTCCTTCAATCTTTGTGTCAACACACAAGTTCTAAATAAATATTACCATTACTTCACATCTGTTACATTGCAAATTATTTGCTTTGTTAGTGTCTAGAATGAAATTCTGCTCATAGCAGGACATCAGTGTATTCATCAGGAGTAACCACTTGGATATTTGCAGATATTTGAAAATATGCTGAACTGTGCATATTGGGAAAGAAGCACAAGTTCCAAAAAAATGGATTTTCATACAAATTGTTTTAAGAGTCACTCCATGGAAATGTCATTTTTTCTGCCTTTACAGAAATGTTACATTTGAATAAGACTTTAAAGTTACAATTTGCTGCCATGTTAAAACAAAACAAAATCAAATGTTATTTGAAAAATTATTGGTTCTGGAAACATTAATTTGACAGTTTTTTAAAAAATGATAAAAAATGATTGTCAACATATCGGTATCATCATCATATCATCCCATGTTTGAATGAATAGAGGATGTATGCGTGAGAATGTGCCAAAACACTGTGAGCCAGGCAGCCTCCAAGAGGATCAATAAAAGAG
Organism: Bujurquina vittata; assembly: GCA_015106715.1. Classification (NCBI taxonomy): domain Eukaryota; kingdom Metazoa; phylum Chordata; class Actinopteri; order Cichliformes; family Cichlidae; genus Bujurquina; species Bujurquina vittata. The sequence continues at coordinate 25,073 of VUQK01003872.1, read as the reverse complement.
TCTCCTGTATATTCAGGCAGGGCTGCTTTATAGCGCACCTGAGCTGGACATGCTCAGGTGTGCTGCATCTGAAACCTATTAGTTACCTGAAAAGGGTAGACACCAGCAATAAGAAAACAAGGCCAGCCCAGTGGCTGTCAGTTGTATTTTTCATTATTTTAAAAACATTTTCAGTTTGCATGTTATTATATGTATTGTGTGTTTTTGTAAAGTATTTTTAACAATGATTTTTGTGATATAAAAACAAACCTGATTACTCTAATTCATATTATTGTGAGCTGTCTAATGAGTAAGATTAACTAACCTCTGGGGCTGGTAAATCAGGCTAACAATGACTGGATTGATGCAGTGGAGATAACTTACAGCTAGCTGGTTGACCTTAGACCGCTTGCTTGTTAACATTGCTGCAGGCAAAAAGCTGTCTGAGTGGATGCTTTCAGTGCCCAAACTGAAGGGATTAGCAGCCTGTCAACAACCCCCCCCCTACAATCTGTCTGTGTGTGTGTGTATTTATATGTACACTCACATTCACACACACACACACTCACACATATGTGTGTGTGTTAGCTATGTTTGTTTAAAACACTTGATAAAGGCATCAGTTGAGTGATCTTGGTAGTATTAGTTATTGTCACAGTTTTTATTAATGGCTACATAGTGGTTGATACAGTCCCCTAACAAGCAAAGCTCCATAGTTTGATCCCAGGTGGAGACAGGAAGGCATTCAAAAATCCGCCAGATTGAATAGGTGGAGATGTCAGCTATGGAGACTCCTTGTCAATAAATAAGGGAGCAACCAAATTTAGTCTTTTTTAGTCATTTATTTTGCTACTCTGGCTCCAATTTATTTTTCTTTAATTATTGCAGCTGGGCATAATATTTATACAATAATAAAATCTAATATTTTAGATTTGAAGATTATAGTAATATCCAGGTCCCAATGTTTGCAGTTCCTGTTAGCACCAGTTCCTTCATAACCTTAAATCACCTTCAGAGGGGTGAGCCAGTACATTTTAAAGAGTCAGACCCAAAGCTCCCCTGCCTGAGAAAGCATAGCTGCTATCTCATATCTTTTTTATTTACCTAATGCAGGATGTGTGTCTTAACGCACAAATCCGAGCCTTAAGGGGTGTTGCATTTTTAAGCGAGCGCCTTTGCACCTGCAGCATGTGGTAAACACAAGTGAATGCGTGAGTTGGGTCCATGTTTATGCAAGCGTGAAAAAGTGCAGTCAAATAACAGATATCCAAGAAGATCTAAAGACAAATAGCTGCAAAGGTAGCAGCACTAGCATGACAAGTGTAGATAAGCGATTATGTGTTGGCTCTCTCGGTGAAACAGGTGATTCCTCAGGCCAGCGGGGGCCGGAGGGGGAGGAATTTCAGCAGCATGGAGAGACCACGGGAACATCAAAAACGCCGGCTACGCCTTCCAAGATCAATGATAGAGGTTACATCTACAGCTGTTCTCACAGGAGATTTTGTTGCTGGAAGTGTGAAAAATGAATCACAGCACTGATGTGGTGTGTTCATTACGTCCACTTTTGATGTGGGAAAAAAAAATTCATTTGTAAACATGAGAGAGGGACCTGGGAGAGACTTGGGTCACTGAAAGAGCAGGTAAAAGTTCAAGGGGAATAGCTGATTAATTGCACAGTACTATTCCTGCGGTTTGTGATTGAGAGTGTCAAAAGTAATTAAAGACTCTGTTTGTTATAACGCAGAAGGTCTGTGGTTTTTCCTCACTGCAGCACCTTACAGCGTCCTGTTGATGAAGCCACAAATCTGCTGTCAGCATGACCGTACATCCTCTGTCCTCCCACTGCGACAAAACTTAAGGCTCGCATGAATAATTTGTCCTTCTGGGAGCTGTCTATTTAGCATAACTGACTCATCTATTCAGGCATGAAGCACAGTACCTCTGCTAAGATTGCCACCAACTCAAAGTGCAACTTTTTGCAAAATTTCCGGACGATTTTGCACAAATACATTTCCAGAGAGGTTTTGCTTTTCAGTGATCGCAGCTACATCAAACTGCCGGTGAAGATGCCGCCCCCTGATGTATGAACAACTGAGGCATTTCGGGATGAAAGTAAGATGTATGACACTCAGCTGGTTTCCATATGGCAGTAATACTGGATAATTATGCCTTAATTACCTTGAATGTTTGCACTCTGGACCATTTACCTCACCAGCTGTCATTGCTGAGGCATCTGCTGGATATCGCGGTGCACAGTGGCTCGCACCTTGGTCCCCTTTTGACCACCCAGAGACACTCATTAACCAACACAATAAAAGTAACCGCAGTAGTGTGTCTACCTCCCTTTCTAGCTTCACTGCATTGTGCTTTCAGTAAATGCCACATCTTCATGACTTAATAGGATCTCCAGCCGCATTAAATATCAGTGACTTCATCTTTGAAAAGCAGCAGCTACCACTGCTTATCCTGACATCCTATTGCAAATCAACAAAAGAGCATTTACATGACTGAACATTAACATGTTGTGTCCAACACATCTCTCACATCTTATGCCTTCTGGTCAAACAAAAGACAAAACAAAACAAAATAAACAAAAAAAAACCCAACATGTAGCTATATTTGTGTTATTGTTGCTTTAGCAAGTTTTAAAAAAGCATTTTTCCAACTTGAGGCAGCTCTTCAGTTCCCCCCTCTCTGTTGGTCAAGGTCCCACCATACCAAGTGTCAGTCATTTTGACAAGCTCCATCCTATGAATGCATCTAGCCTGAGGCTGAGGTAAGCGCCATCAATAAAGGCACCACAGGCATTGTTGGTGAACACCGCTGATCTGCAGGAAATGAAGCAATTCAGATATTCATGTAGGTACTGAGCTCAGAGTCCCACAGAGAGCACCACGAAAAGCAGTAAAGGCAAACATGGGATTTATGCTTTGGTACACAGGGACACACTGTATATTTACTCAATACTGACTGTCAGCTTTAATTTTCAAAGCTGCTTGTTGCACCTGTAATGTGGCCTTTTAAAGAATGAATGTGTAGCTGTCTGACAGACAAAGAAATATGAACTGCCTTTTCTGCTTTCAGCTGTGTGTGGCACGCTGCTGAATGATCTCAGATGGCAGATTTGTGTTTGGGAGAGAGCGCAGTGTTCTGGGGACAGGTGTAATTAGTCTACAGCTCTGAAAAACCGTGTCTGCATTTTCGCCGTGCTCATTTTTTAAGAGGGTGGGAGAAGTCGGATTAATTTCTGCTCATCCTGTTTTGTAACGTGCAAGTGAGTGATTGCTCATCTGTTGCTTTAACAAGTTTAAAAAGGCACTGGCCTCTGAAATCATTTACAAATCTCCTTCTCATTTTCCTATAAAGCATATTTTTGCACTGACCAAAAATGTATCCAAAGATGCGAGGGAACATTAGACAGCGTGCATCATTTAACATAATCAGCTACTCTTTCTCAGCAATATCTTAGTCGATAACTCACTCTCATCCCCCACTGGGCTTATTAGTGTTTTGTTTTTGAAATTTTTATCAAAGAATCAGTGGGAATGAAGTGACATCTAGCCTTTTTGTGACGCTTGAAAGAGCTGATGCACTGCAAACAACGTTTAGGCAGCGGAAGAGTCTCATTCATTCTATTGATTCTCAATTTGTGAGGCTTTACATATTTATACATTCTTCAACTGCACGCAGCTAATCGTTCGGGCTGGGAATCAAACTGCCAATCATATCACTTGTGTATTGTGACTATCCTACGCGTTGTTGCAGGAAACAGTCAATGTGCCACAGCAGGCACAGGCCACTGCTGAAGAAGTGCAGACAAACTCCTCACTGTGCTCCCAATGAAGCAGAGGGATGTGCCGAACAATATCATTTGATTTTTTCCCACAGTGCAGCTCGCAGGCATGTCAGCCTGATTCTCCACAGTCCCTGAAGATCAATACTCCGGGACTCCTCCAGCCATCTGACTCTATGTGAAGTTGTTATCCGCCATTTTAAAAATTGGAGAGTTAAGCAAAAACTCGAAACTTTCCTGTATCTTAGGGAAATTCATCGTTCTTTTAAAAAAGGCACCTCGTAGATTGTTTGTGCAGGCACGTTTTTCCAAGAGACCTCCAGCGGTTCTGCACAAAAGGGCTTGTGAATAATGTGTTTGGTTTTCTCCAACATATTCTGATGAAATACATAATGGATTTTCTCAGATTCCTGAAAAGTCTGTGGGGCATTAGATGCCACAGGAAAAGCTTAAGCTTTAAATGGACTGGTTCTTATAGAGCACTTTTCGTCTCTACTTGAGCACTCTATACAGTCTGCCTTATTCATATACAAGCACTTCGCCCACGGATACTTTGGCTCCAGGCAGACTGAAGCAGCCAGGGCTCAAACCACCAACCATCCAATTAGTATGTGACCTGCTCTACCTCCTGAGCTACAGCCATATCACACACTGACATCACACTCGAAACTTTATTTTATAAAGTGGCCCGCAGTTTATATGCAGTTTATATGCCATGTCACAATATCAGGTTGTGTTGTCTCTTGCCACCTGTGAAGGCGCTCATTTTGGAAACCCTCATATGGATCGTACAGGAACAAACTGATATCATTCATATTGGAGGGCATATTGCCTACAGGAGAAGGTAGAAGGAAGGTTTATACCACTAATGTCAAATGTCTGTAAGCCACGTATAATCTTAGAAAGAGCTTAAACTTTGCTTATGATCGTGTCCAGTATGCTGTATATCTGACACAAACATTTTGGAAAGTGGAAACTAATTGATGTCAAACAATTAATCCAGGAGAATATTTTATATCATTACCTTGTCACCACATGAATAATTAGGTGATCATATAAAGGGGAAGCAAGAGAAAATAGTATAGTTAAAGAACCTTTATTTTTTAATTTTTTTTAATTTAGCATGTTTTTTCCATATTTTTTTATCAACATAATGACAACACTACATGAAGTTATATGGGGCACGAAATTCTTCCATATGGAAACTAACGCTAAATAACTAACTGTAATTTGTTATACATTATCCATTTCTGTTTGGACCTGTTTAACCTGTAACCCAAATGGAGAAATTGATGCAGCAATTTACTGAAACATGTGCAAACATACATGGAAATGCTGCATATTGGTTGTACAATTATAAAGTCTATATTTGGTGTGACTGCCTTTATTCTTCATCACAGCTTGAACTCTCTGAGGAAGATTTCCTGCCATTTCTTTAAGCAGTATTCGGAAACAGTTCTCCAGGTTTCTTGAAGGACATTCAAAGCTCTTCTTTGGACATTTACTGTAATTTGTTCTGTTCTCTGTCAAGATGATCCCACACTGCTTCAATAATGTTGAGGTCCCAGCTCTGGGGAGGTCAATCCACGACTGATAGTGGTCCACTGTGTGCTTTTTTCGATTCAGGTATGTTTTTACTGCATTAGCAGTGTTTTGGGGATCATTGTCATGCTGATAAACTGATGCTTTCTAGAGGCTTTCCAGGTGATATTGAATGGTGGATCAAAATCTGATGGTACTTTTCTGTGTTCGTAATTCCATTAATTTTTACAAGTTCTCCAACACCACTGGCTAAAATGCCACCCCAAACTACGACACAGCCTCCACCATGCTTTACAGATGGCTGTAGACACTCCCTGTTGGATCCCTCTCCTGAGCTCCTCTGTATGTACTGAAGACATTTTGAACCAAAATCTTTACATTTGGATACATCTGTCAAGCATAGCAGACGACCCCAATGCAGGACTCACGAGGAGGTTACAAACATGGAGATAGCAAAACATGAAGCACACAGGGGGGAGAACCAACGACGACAAGGACTGGACACAAACTGAGCACTTAAATGCACATACACTAGGTAATCAGGGAACAGGAAATAGGTGAGGGGCAAGGCTGAACATAATTAACCAGATGAGACAAGGGGAAGCAAAACTAAATACAAGGCACAAGGAACACAAGATCATCAAAATAAAACAGGAAGTGGCGAAACACAATGCATACGCGAACTTAACACAGAGGAAACAAAACCAGACCACAACAAAACTCTAAATACAACACACAGGGAACACTAGGACGACAAACCAAACATAAGACATGAGACAAGGGACTAAGACATGGCAGCAAAAGAAAAACACTTGAACACAGATCATGGGAAGGGCAACATGAGGGAAACAGGAAACAAAGGCAAACTAAAATGCAAATACATAACAAAACACAAACATACTGCGCACTGGGCAACCGGCCCAGGATCATGACAACATCACTCCCTCAGACCTGTTGCCACTGATTTTCAGTCCAGTTCTTGTGTAATTTGGCATACCTCAGCCTTTTCTTCCTGTTTCCGTTCCTTAAGAATGGCTTCTTGACATCGACCCTTCCACTGAGATCATTTCTGATGCGGCTTCAGTGAACAATAGATGGATCAGCTGAAGGACCAAATGTATCTTTAACATGCTGTGCCATTTTCCTGTTTCTTAAGGACATGACTTAGATAGTAGAGATACTGCTCATCTACTGTAGTTTTGTCTGCCACTTCTTCTTCCATCCTGCACTTTTCCAGCATCCATGTTGTGATGTCAAGGTTTCACCAAATAGCTGTTTGGGAATCACCTTGTGGTGCAAAAATACTATTTTATGCCTTTCAAATTGTGTTACCTTTGGTATTTTTTTAGATTCAACTAAATATATGGGAACAAATAAAGTTTTGGTGAAAAGCCAGTACTAAGTACCATTTAAAATGGGATCTCTTCTACATTGTCTGTTATGTTGATTCTGGTTCATCCCTTAAGTTACAGTAGGCGCCTTTTTTATGCTTGAATGAACAATAGGTCAGTATTAAATGGCTTAACAAAAAGAATAAGAAAAACAGAACACAAGAGACCCAAAATAATCAGAAAAATGCTTTAAAAGGAAAATGGGAGAAAAAAACAATTAAATGAAACAAATGAACTGAGTGAGACAATTTTGATAAAAATGCATGAATCTCAGTCACCTTTACTCTTTGGCAGAGCACACTGTTCTCAGAGGTAATGCATAAAAGTGTCAAGGTCAAAGGTGCTACCAGTAATCATTTTGACTTCATGTGCTAGACTCTGTGGGAAAAGAAAATTAGCCCAGAAAGAGTCATTGTCTGGAGGAAATGACCACAAAGGACACTGTGGACTCAATGATTCCAGCAAAAATACAAAGAAATCTATAAGGTCCAAAATGTCATAGGTTTTAAGAAGAAAAGCACTGTTGCTGGATATTCATTTTTCCACCATTCCCCACTGGCTCCATACATGGCTGCACACAGGGAACTTGGCACCGAGAAATTAGAGGATTAATGGTTGTATGTGGAAGCTGAAGGTTGTTCTGTAGAGCAGAGGTCAGAGCAAATTACATATAACATGCTGAATGAAAATGTGAGGGTATAATGAAAGAAATTGTAAGCCACACCTGAAATGAGATGAAGAAGAGCTATGAAAGGTAATTATAGTTCATTAGAAAGTGCTTTTGGAGCAGAACTCTGACATTCCCTTTAGGGGAAATCTCAGGGAACGTTCAGAGGAATGGCATGACTGGCTGTCGAAATGGCTTATGTGGTTTTGCTTTTCTATAGTTTTGCTTTTTCCAGAGGAATCCCTCGATTGATAACAGTTTAAGTCAGGTTTGGTTCTCAGACTTCTTCGGTTCTGCAGCTATAATGCTCCACTAAACATTGTACAAGTTTGCCTCAGATCTCATTAGGAATTTATGCACTGCTAAGCACGGGTGCAATAATTCGAGTGTTGACAGAAAAACTACTCATCCTGTATTATCTACACAGCAAGCATCAATACATGTATATCTCTGGACACCGTGGGCTACAAAATAACCACTTCTTGACAACTTAACCAGAGGCATGCATTTTAAATACTTCTGACTGCATTTACACAGCCAAATAACAACAAACAAATCCTGTGTTGCTCCAGTAAGATCACTTTCTACTGGCTCTCCGAGGTTCATTCATCCTTTTGATTGCATTAAAACAAAATGTGTCACTAATTATAAAAAAAGACATTAATGGATTTGAGGCTAAGAAACTGATCTTATTCTTCTGCTAAGCAGCTTGGCTTCCGGAAAAGACAGCAGACGACAACAAAGATCCATTTAAACAAGGAAAAGCGATTCCTTTTGGATCCTACTAAAATCAAAACATCTTAAGGAGTAACATTAAGCATATCAGAGATTGTCGGATAGCAGTGGGAGCATAAAGCAGTCTTTTAGTTCGCCTCTTTGGAAGGCCTTTCTTGGAAGCTGCAGCATCAGCAAGACATTGCACATTAAAAAGGGGCATAAAACAAATCCATTAAGGAGAAACGCAGTCTACCACAGTAGAAAAAAAAATTGATATATGTATATGAAGTTGCTGCAAAATTGAAATATTAGAATCACACACAAAATCTACAGGGACAGCTTGTTTTCAAAGTATCAAGTCCATTAAGAATAGGCAGGATGATGAAAGAAGCTCGATCAGAAAAAAACAGCCAAACAACCTGATAAACTGGTACCACTCCTTCCTCTAGGCTCCTTTGACAATTATTATGACCTGATTTCACTATTATTCTTGTGATGTGTAATAAACACTCTTCTCAGTATTCCATGTTTTGTGAGTCAGGTCCATCATGTTTCATATTCCACCTGCATCTTTGTGGAAATCACACCTCAACCGTGCTTGTCAGCAAGAGAGGTTTGGTCAGTCTTGATGCCAAACTATCCAGCATCAGCATTACTTCTGTATATCCAGACAGTCAGTGCAGGAAAATATCTGTTCCGTAGGGAGAGTTTTAGTGCATGAGAATCAGAGGATCCACTTTTAACTGTGTAAGGTGCTTACTCCTAAATGTGCACATTGTGAGAATTGTGCTCAGCAACAAACTTGTGACTGCCTGATGGGGTATTTTGCTATTAAACATCGTTCTAAGAACTGTGGAAACAAACGAAATCATTAGTATTGCAGCTAAACATCATGTTTAAATGTATGAACCAATGTATGAATGATATATATGTATAAATATATATA
>VUQK01003872.1:4639-15063 GCA_015106715.1 Bujurquina vittata | reverse complement strand
AAAAAGGAAAAGGGGGGAGGAGGGGGGGGGGGGGGGGGATCAGAGTGAGAGTGGAGTAGCGAGTATGGACAGAAATGAAAAAGAGTGAGCTGAACGATTCAGAGAAGTTCTGCATATTTGTAAGTGTCTGGCAGAGTTGCGCACCCAGCAGCAGAAGTTGCAGCATGGGTCAAATGGAATGGAAGAACCACACCAAAGGACACGCCAGTTGTGTTCTACCTCCCAAAAACTCATAGACCACAGGCTATTTTAAAGATCCGCCTGTGGATTTTGAAAACTGTTGTCCAGTTTTACATTTATGAAACTGACAAAAATTTCTATTGCTCGCCTTTTGGATTTGATCCTGAAAATCCTGTGTCATCCCTTTGAGAGCCATCCAATCCATCCATCGTAGCTTCCTCTTTTTCACTCCTCAGTGAAGCCAATATCTCTCTACAGGCTTACTATCAGTCCATGCCTGTTAGATGCATGCAGTCTATGGCAGGGCTAGTATTGATTGGTATTTAATATAAATTCCATTGTTAAATAAAACTGTTTAGCTGCTCAAAGCTATTTTTTAGATGAGTCTAACTTGTTAGTGTTAGTGGATATGGTGTAACAATTAACAGAGATTTGTTTAGATGACATTTCGGCGGCTCAGTTCATGATAAGCAGACAGATCTGAGATCTGCCCACTTGCAGCAAGAAAGTTCTTACTTTTCAGAAAATTCATAAAATAGTTAAGAATCACTATTAAGGAGTTTATTCATTTAAGGGTGTACTCACACTAGGCATGGCTTGTACCGTGCCATGCATCACCAGTCCCTCCTGCACACTCCTCCACTGGCCTGCGCTCACACTGCATTTAACGTTCTGGGCCGAAGTACACTTCAATATGTCTCAGCATCTCAACTCTTTCTCACATAATCACACTCTCTTTTTCACACACACACACACACACACACACGCAGACACACACACACACACACTTTTGAAAATTGCTCCTGCAGGGCACAAGGTTCATGATTTTATGCATTTAGTGGCTTAATTGGAGCAATTCTTTTGAAGCAGTGACACGCTGTCCTCACCCATGCCTTATAGATTTGTTAATTACTTAACACAGCAATTTTCAGAAAGCCCTGTGCTTGGGTGCAATTAGCAATAACACTACATGCATACTATGTCTAAATGAATGGCCCAAGCTCACCTCTTCAAGTTTCCCAGGGGCTTAGTATGCAGCGATTGCACCGGCCACATGAACTGAACTTTGGTGACCAAACCTGCTCAGGCACACTATGGATCGCCTAGTGTGAGTACACACTAGATTAAATTGCAAATTGCAGTCAACTGAGTTCTGTTTTCTTACCCCTCCCAATTCAATTGCATAATCATAGCTGCAGTGACTGCTGCAGGACAAACATGTTTTAGTCAGCCAAGAGAGATCAAAAACATTCAATTTAGACTGTACCGATAACAGCCGTGGTCAGCCAGTGTGGTTCTACTGCTGTTTGTGTATAAAAACATTTTTGTACATATTATAATATATTTGAATAATATCAATACTATAAATAAATCAGGAATAAAAACCATTAAATACTTTGCAGTGTTTTACACTTTTACCCCTGCCGTGCCTTAAAAACTCTGGCTGACGTTCTGTGGTGAGTGTAGACTGTCAATATGTCAGGTGTCCACTCTGGAGGAGGCTGTAAAACTTTGTGAAAGGAGTCCAATAGGAGCCTTTGAGTCAGTGAAGCTCACTTCCTTACATTGACAATGATGCTAAAGTGAGTTGTTGAGGATATCCTGAACTTTTCTGTCAGTAAGCACTGCGGTTTTTGCTGCTGTTAGCGAACCTTTCTTTGAAGTGGATGTAACATTTTTGGACTTGGATACGATTAAACGCTCATACGATGTAAGAATGTTATCAAACTGTTTTATCAGTGGGCAAGTGTAATTTTTAAGATGAGGCTTGAGGCGAGGAGGAAGGAGAGGAGGTGGAAATGAGGGAGGAGAGAGAGGAGCAGTGGTCGAAGAGGCAAATGAAGAGGAGGAGGAGAAAGACAATAAGGAAAATATAATGTATACATAAATATGCATACATATACAAATGTTAAATGGTCATATATAGATTGAAAGAGCTAAAATTATTTATGAGAATTAGTTTACTGGAAGATGCAATTGTATGCTAATCAGTGTAAACTATATATGAATACAGTACATTCTTTTTTCTATTAAATAACCTAGGAAACTAAGTACTTACTGTACCTTTAAACAATATCCACTTGAAATATCACATGTCAGTATATTAAAGCTAAGATATTACTGTTTTATTAGGTCATTATATTATGTTGGAGAATATAAACCAGAGACAATGTGAATGTTTTTATCATCATCATCAATTTAAAATGAATACAGATCTTCTACTGACTGATCATACCTGATTGTACAGATATGTCACATACTGTACTTTGTCAAATGACATTAATGGGATGTCTCCCTGTGATCTGATTATTCTAAATACTCATGTTAGTTCCAGGTATGTACCATAACCGAAATCCCCCGTTTGGAGCGACAATTTAACAAATGAATCATTTGCACATGTGGTTGCTATGTAGCAAGCACTTTCCATCTTTTTTTAAATCATAATTTTACCTGAGGCATAATTCAATTTTCAGGCACGCTGTCTGGTCTCTGAGGGTCTTTTCTGCCTCAAGGCCTCACATACAGCCCCTGTTAATTTCCTGTGTTAATCAAGGTGAAAAAAAATCAACCAGCTACCAGACAGATACATCTCCCTGCCAAGCACCTTTGCATCACGGAGCTGTTTGTTTCTTTCCCTCTTTTCCACACTCTCCTCTTCCTCTTCCCCCCGTTTTCTCATGTCAGTCCCTCCTTCATGTGAGAGATATTTTCCTTCTGATCTCATGCCTGCAGTTCTAGGCCCTGGGCACACTTGGCCACATCAGTCTCCTGGGTCCCCTGTACTGTCAAACTCTCACTGAGCCTTTCTGCTTCTTATCCTCCTTCAACCCACCGCCATTCAACAATGCTCATTTGAAGGAAGTTCATTTATTATGTAATGCTGTCTTTAATTATTTATCCTCCGCTGAGCTTCCATTAACATGCAGGGTGCTCATCCGTTTCCACTGTGTTCAACAGTGGTGATTTGTGTGGTTGCCACCTTAAATGCTAATAGTTGTCACACAGTTTGTCATACAGCTCCCTGCAGACCAAATACAAGACTTACAATTCACACCGTGTGTAAAATCTTTTTGAAGGTTTCCCCTTTCCTGTGTATGTGAGTGCCAGTGCATGTGTGCGTGTGTGTTTTAAGGGGGTTTACTGTGTGTGAGAGTTAAATAAATGCCAGCCTTTTGTATCATAATCATTAACTCTCGTGTATTAATTACTTGTGCATTTAAAAGGCCTCTGTAGCCTCTTAAGCAGGACACCCAGTTCTGGTTGTTATCTGCGCAAGTCCATGGGTTTAAGCGCTCTGCTCAGCAAGCCAATGCTCTGTTTATAGGATGTGACCTTATCTTTCTCTTTAGACTGCTGTCTACTCATAATTTTTTGTGTCAGAGCAATTTGAGCCAAGTGATGTGGTTAAGTGTTGGATTCCCTCCAAGAAGTGCCCTTCTATTGATTTGAGTCTTTTATTGTACCATCAGTAGCCATTAGGGTTTTTTTTCTGCTTTTATTATATTTCTTCATGAAATGGTTTCATCTAAAGATGCTGTGGGTAACTAGAAATAACTCAGTTTTGTTAAAAGTTGAATTAGATTTAGATTGTTTTTTACAATAAATTGTCCCTGACACTTTCATTGGCACAGACTTGGATCCTTGTGAAAGGAAAAGGGTGCTGTATGACCACGTCGAGTGTGAGCTCTGTTAAGTTTGCACATACAAATTGAATGCTATTATCCAGAGATCTTGCTGGAGGCTTTGGGAGGTGGGAGATTTATTAAGTTTGGGAGAGTTGGAGTTGTTTTTTTCCATTTTCTTTTTGGTAAAAATCAAAAGGAAAATATGGTTCAAACAAGGGTAATTTGACTTGACGTCATGTGAGGCTGTTTGATGTTGCAAATTAAAGAAATGGTTATGAGAGAAAAATGTTTTCCAAGTTTTTGCCTGAATATTTTCAGTTGAGTTTGATTTTTTTTTTTTTTTTAATATCTCTCTGGCTTGTCACTTTTCTCTATTGTTTGTCGTTGCTTTTGTGTTTTGAGTTTCCTTTTCACGCTTTGTTGCACTGTTTTCACCAAGTAATTTTTTTTATCATATGGCCTCTAATTTCTTTATTCTATTGTTCAAAGATTCCTATTAGTTGTGTCTTGCTATAATTCCTTGAGTCATCTCACTTGAGACATTTGTTTTTGACAAAGCAATTCACACTTTGTTGTATTTAAATGCTGCTGCAGCGTATATGGAACCTTAGTGAATAAATATGCTGCTTAGAGCTCCCTATCAGGTCTTTGAAGAAGTCTCTCAATGTCATTTTACTACAGAGGCATGAAGAAGCTGAATGTAACAAGGTTCAATACCATATTAAAGAAATTCATTAGAGGTCTTATAAAGAAAGGAAATACTTTCCAAGCACCTCAGTGACTTCAGATATTTTTTATATAATGAGAACTTACCATTTATTGACTATGAGTAATGAATCTTTTTTGGTGTTGATTCCTTATTATAGATTCCCTTTGAAAAATCATACAGAACACTGTGTATTCTGTGGTGTAAATGTTTTGTTTAATAATTTTTTTTACAGAACTTCAAAATTGTTTGATCTTCAAACTTTTTCCTTCAGCCTAACTAGTGTGTGTGTCTAACATGACTTGTGTCTTTATAGTCAGTAATAGAAAAGTTTGGGATTAAAGTCTCCTGTTTTAAAAGGGGTCAGGTGAAGAGTACAGTACCTGCACCAGAATGAAAGCTACAGTGTCATGGGAGATCAAGCCCTTTCCTGTCAAGGTCTCTAGCCCTGAATACCACAGAGTGGGCTTGTCATGGAGTTACACAGTGTAGGCAGGAGGTGCTTTCGAATGCATATCTAGGGACCTCTATAGGTCAACACTTTGAGATTCAAGCGCCTCACTTTTAGTGGGGATCCAAAGGACCTTGAAGTGCTAAAAGCAAACACGGGCATTTGGCTCTATGGCCTTGGGCAGGAGAAGCATGAGAATAACATATAGAGCCTGACAGCAGCCTTAAACTGTCTGATGGTGTGGGACATCCTGTAGAGCACAAGAGCCCACCTAGGGCTAAAACCAAGAGTTTGACATGTTGCTCCAGCAGGAATTGCCCTGGAATATGTGAAAACCCTTTCTCAACTGTCTATTCTGGTGACCATAAGCAGAACTGGGTCCTAGCCTGATGATGTTTGAATGGTTTCTAAATATTAGCCAACATAAAAATTTAGCTAGACCACCCAAAGTACCGCTGTGAATCAATCAATTCTGACAAACCAGGACATAAGCCTGGGGCAGATGTTTTTGTTGAGTCTTACCACCATGCTGGGCAAACACACTCTCTCTCTCACACACACACACACACACTCACACACACACAGTGTAAATGTAAAAATAATTACATTACTCAAGCTTTTGATCAGCACCATGGACAGCAACCACAGTCCGGTTCATGTTAAATATGAACTTTTATAATAGTCCACTTTAAATGTATGTAGCAAATATATGCATACAGTGTAATGTGGAGGAAAAGGCCATGAACTGGGGCACTTGTACTGTTTGGGCCCTGAGGAACTGCCCCATTGATTCTAGTACATATCTATGGGGTACTAATTTCAGTGGGTTGGCTTGTATAAAACTCTACTATTAAGGAGGTCAATTTTTTTCATTGGCATAAAGCAAGAGACAATTAACAGCATTACCAGTTTGTTAACTAACGCTTTTTCAACATGCTGCATGTTTCCCTTTCAACCATGACCACAATCGAGTAACCACGCAGTTCTTCTGTTCCTCATGACAGTAAAGTTCAAAGAACAGTGCTTTCCTTAGCTTTAGCCAATGTTGGGATTATTACCCAAAAAGGTAATGTGCTATATTACTTAATACTTGTTTAAACTTTAACACAAAGCGAACAGCAAAGCTGAAAACTGTGGACTCATCATCTGTGGAAATGGAGGCTCTTTTTTTTTTTAAACCTGCTGAAAATGAAGCTTTTGTTTCTTGGCTGGGCTCAGCATACACTCACCTTTCCCATCCCTCTGGGTCCGAGGTTCTTTGCTACGAACTTTGTGTTAGCACGCTGTCTCTGTAGATGCTCGCAATGAGTCGATTTCACGTTAGCAGCAGTGGATCGACGTTTCTAGCCAGGGCAAAGTTTGTACTTCACCTTCAGCTTCTCGTTCTTTTGTGCAGTAAAAATGAAAGCAACATCCATATGTCCACTCCTTCAAAGTTGTAGGGTGCTCAACTTTCTTTCTGCACCCTCCACACAAGCAGAAGCCCACTGACTGTAGTACAAGTGAGCAGACAATTGAAAAACCACAAGTAACAACATAACTGATTAACTGTAATGTGATTGTTCCTTAGTAATGTATTTTACCTGACACCTTTACTATGGTGTGTCTAGACTTGATCATCCTTTTAACTCCGGATGACTATCATACGTCACATCATAAAGTGTTTTTGTCTTTTTCTCTCAATTAACATTTTGCTCAGTAAAGCAACCTGTCACTTAGGGATTAGAGAATTAGTGAAAGCCATGATAAAAGATATATATAGATCTTAAGATACTGACTGACAACAAATGCACAACTTCCTTCAGTCATTCAAGGTAGAAGGAAAGTCAGAGCTTGTACCGGAGTAACTGGCAAGAAGAATCAACCGGAGGACATGAAGTCATTATTATTTTTCTGTAACTGCTGGTTTTGAGTAGACCAAAAACAATATAGCATTCAGGACCTTGGGGTGATTGCTATCAAAATATCTACAAAGTTAGTGTCACAGAGTCCCGAGAGTGAAGACAGGCCCCACTCCAGCTGTATTCATCTGTCAGTCAGTCCATTGTAGTGAGTTACTATAAGGCTGTGCTCGTGGGGCAGTGGCCAAAAGAATCCTTTCTTGCACATAAAATAGATGCCCTTAAAGGTCCCTCCAACATGTGTGAAAGACTTCTAAAAGCGCTGACCCCCGCAGTCATCTCAGGCACTTAACTGCTGAGGTCACCTCTCTATATCAGAACAAAGTTGTCTGGCAGGCGGTGCCAAAAGTGAAATGGATTCCGAGTCCGTTTAATACCCAGCTTTGACTCTGCTTTGTCTATGATCTGTTCTGAGTGCCTTGAAGCCATGGGCCATCATCGCAGGGTGAATGCAAACTTTCAGATGACAGGGATGGATTTGATATATCAGGAAAAAGCACTGCACGTTAAATTTGAAGACCTGTCTCATCTATCAATTCAAGATAGGCATGTGTGAGTTAATGATAGCACACAACTTCTTTCCTCCTTTGTGAAATACACCTCCATTTTTTTTTGCTTTTTTGATGTGTATGAGATATATCTGGAGGTGACTTTTTGGTGCAGAGAATAGTAGGGGGATTCTTTTTTCTTTGAGAAAATCGGGCAGCAGTTAAGAAACTCTATCCCTTTGATATGAGCCCAGGATAGACAGTTCTGAAGTAAAGTAAGCTGCAAAGTATGGTAACTCTCCCAAGTAGTCACAGAGTGCCAGGGAAAGAGAAGAGTTTGTTGAGGTCATTGTTAAACCCTGTAGTATAAGCTTCTCAACAATAGATTAAGTGGAGGAAGGAAAAAAAAAAAAATCGCTTTACAGGCACAACACTTAGAAAAACTGCACACACAGGGGAGAACTCTCGTGCTTTAAAGAGCTGAAGATTTCATAGATCCCTGTTTTCCGGACAGACGTGTTCAAAAACAAGAAAAAAAGAGCTCGAGGCTGTTATTATGTCTTTCACGAATGGTGTCTGTTGTTCACCATGCTCTTAATAACAATACAGTTACACAGATTATTCCATACGGTATCACCCGATCATAAATTGCCTCCACTGTGAATTCTCTGTTTGGACTCTCTCCACCTCCTACCCTGCTCCTCATCATTGTAAACATGGCTTGTTAAGCGTAGAGTGATCTTATATTTTAATAATTAAAGAAAAACCTGTCTCCTTTCCATATTGTGTGTTTTGAAGGGTGAAGTCTTAATCTACAGAGCCACATTGTTGCAGAGCGAGCAGCTGTATTGGCAGCCTGTATTGGCAGTAACTTGGTGTCAGTCAATCAGTGTGAATTCTGCTGACTTTGTTCTCCTGGTGAGCATCAGAAGACGCAGGGGAGCAAGAAGATAGAGACCTCAGAACTTTGTGCAAGCAGCCAGCCATACAAAATGGGAAAAGCAGTCTGCAGGACCTTGAGGGAAAGCCCTGATAAGAATTGTGTCTTATCATAAACCCCACAACTGAATAATTCATATGCTGCAATTATATTCTATCTCTTATTTGATTCGCAGTAGAATGTGGGCGTGAAAGCGGTTCTTTGAAGTTTGGAAATGTTGGCCGTTGGCTTGGGAAACAAGTTAACAAAAAAACATTTTTGCATTAGCAGTGGATGCTACTGTAGCCTGCTTTGATTACAAATGACGGCTCACTCTGATTGTCTCAAATTCATTCAGGACAGACTGTTTTCTGAAAACCAGCAGGCAATATGACAGATAGTGACAGACAGTTGAAGAGTTAAGTGATTTTTTTTGTGTTGTAATACCACCAGAAAGACCTGTTATCACAGATATTATGAGCTATTGTTTACATGTATTTGTGGTACTTGGTCTGCACAGCTTTCAATGTTGTATGCCACTGAATTTATGTCCTTGAAATGCTTGGCAATAGATACTTGTAATAATAGCATGCGTGTATGTATACAGATATGTCAGGCACACACGAGGAAAAAAAGGCCACATTTTACGACAAGCAAACACAAAGTTATTGCATGCACACGAGATCAAATTTGTGCATATTTTGATTCATTTGAGCACGCAATATGATTCATTTATTCCTGTATATCATTTATTTGTTTGCAATAGTTGTATGTGCAATCAAAGGAATCAGAGAAAGTACACCTTCAATACTAAAGTTCTATATACCAGGATGTAATAAACAAAAAACATTCAGGTCCTAAAATCAAGTAAATACAACCTAAGATTCAGAACAACTCATATTACACACATATTATAATTATTTAACAAAAAGCAGAAGCAGTGTTTGGAAATCTAACTACACTCCATGATTCAGTAGCTTGCAGAAGCAACTTTAGCAATAACTTGAATTGTTTACTGTATATTTATCAGTCTTTCACATCATTGTGGAGGAATTTTGTCCCACTCCTGCTCGTTGTAGGTATTCATTTATTGATTTATGCACCGCTCTCTTAAAGTCCTGCCACAGAATTTCAGGCAGGTTGAGGTCTGGACTTTGATTGCTGTACTTGGGATCATTGTCCTGCTGCATGACCCAATTTTTAGCTATCAGACAGAGGGCCTTGCATTTGACTCTAGAATACTTTTGTATACAGAGGAGTCCACAGTCAACTCAATAACTGCAAGGTGCTCAGGTCTCGTGCCTGTAAAGCAAGCCAAAATCAATACTCTTCCACCACCGTGTTGGGCAGTTGGTATGAGGTGTTTGTGCTGATGTGCTGCATTTGGTTTTTGCCAAACATGGTGCTGTGCATTATGGACAAACACCTCCACTTTGTTCTCATCTGTCCAAAAAAAAGTCTTTGTTTAGGTCCTCATTTGCAAGCCTAACCCATGCTGCCATGTTCTTTTTAGAGAGAGACGAGGCTTTCTCCTGATAGTCCTTCCAAACCAGTCATACTTTTTCAGCCTTCGTCTAATTGTACTGTCATGAAATAGGTGTAATTTTTTTTATTATTATTATTTTTTTGCTTGACTTTATATGGAGTTCAGCAGTAGGAGCTTATTTGGAGCACACAAAAATTATAGCATGCACATACAATTGACACGTTTTGATTCATTTTAGCACGATTCATTCATTCCCATATTTAATTAACATTGAGTTAACTCTGAGTGTATATACAGTCAGTGCAACAGACCCGTATTTCATCCCCCAAGCTCTGTTCCAAAATAAAAGGGAAAAGGGGTCTTTTAAATATTTACAGTACACTATTTTTGTCATGCATTTCTACTTTTCATGGATCACAGGGAAAACGTCAGGCACAAAGTGCTTTGTATTAAATAAACTCCCTCCTGCCACTCGCAAAGCCCTTCTGATATTACAAGAAGAATCTACCTTTCATCTATACTCCTAATCTTGTGGTTTGTATTCTACTTTGGTGCTTAATTTATGAACTGAGAGGAACCAGAACACGGAGATGGTGCTGTTCTGGTAGGTCAAAAGAGACAAGTCACAGAATGCACTGAAGAAAAAAAAAAAAAACACCCAGCAAAG
>VUQK01003867.1:2539-13142 GCA_015106715.1 Bujurquina vittata | reverse complement strand
AAAAAAAAAAAAGAAATAAAAAAAAAAAAAATATTTTTTTTTTTTTTGTGGGGGGGGGGGGGGGGTCCCCACGATATCCTTGTTCTGTCTTTCGTTTCTGTCCTTCCATTACAGCGGTTCACGTTCGCTCTTTCACAAAACCCGAAACTCAGTCCTCTGCAGGCTGTGGCAGATTGAGTTCAGCTAAATCCAGTATGACAGAAAGAAACTTTAACAAGAATGGTGAAACTCAGCTGTCTGGAAACACACTCCCTTAATTCCCCCTATGGGTCCCCACAACGAATGGATCTGCGTATTTGATTTTTAACATGACAAACCACAAAAATATATATTTTTTTGGTTATGAATAATTTAACTGAAATTCGCTGGCTGCAGCTGTGATACCAACTGTCCAATAGCATTAAGGAACAGTCTCACATCTACTTTTGAGTTTGCATCAGAGCAAGAGCCCAAAAGAACAAAGTAAAAATGTTACTATGAACAACCTCAGTTGAAAGTTTGTATATAGCTTCACATAACTTACTTCATTAGGTGGCAAGTAAGAAGAAATTTAATAAAGCAATAACTAAACCATAACTAAAAGGTAGCCCATCTCATACTGTACTAATAGGTAAGTATTATACTTAAGATTTTACTTAATATTTAGGAAAGTAAAATGTGAGGAAATAGAAAGGGTGGGAGGTGGCCTCTTCTGATAGTTCAGAAGCAGGCCTTGGCAGGTCAGCCTGCAGTGCTGCACGCAGGAGATTCCTCTGTGAGGAATGTGACCCATTTTACATTCAGGCGAGCATTCAGAGCAGGAATTGCACTGAGCATGCGCGAGATTGTGTGTGCGTGGGGGAGGGAGGGGAACGTGGCTGTAATCTTCACATTGTTCTGAAACCAGTGTGCATGTGCTACTGTGGTTTTCTCTACCGCCTTGTGAGCCCTACTGCTCTCATGACAGGGAAAAGCGTGACAGCGAGAGCAAACATTCATGTGGCGAATGAGGTCAAACTTTGCTATGGGCTATATAGCTGCTATAACTGAACAGACAGAACTATTTTTTTAAACAAGCAAAAAAAATAATTTCCTCTCATCCAAGGAAACTTCATAAAACGCAAATAAAAGTAGGTCAAAGGCCAAAATCTGTGGAGAAGACAGCTAAATGTGTTTGGTAACCCAATGCTTCCTGCTGTTGCCATTAATAGCTCAGGAAACTGAAGACTATATAAAATGAAAAGGATTTCAGAGTTCGACTAACTTTTATGACATTTAGGAGAGTCTACTGCTGGAAAAGGTGCCAGAGTAAGGTGATGTTTTAATCTCAATTTTTGTTATCAAGAATTTGCTCAGTTGTACTTTTCTAGTGGTATCTTCAGCCAGTGTGAACAGTAAATGTGGGAAAACATTATATAACTGCAATAATTATACACACATTTTGACAAAGGCAATTTCCGGTGTGTGAAGAGCTAGTCGTAAAGGCATAATCATTCATCAAACCAGGACAGATAGCATCAAATAACATGCCAGTGTCTTAAGAGTGAAGTCAACCGAGGAAACGGGAAGTTTTTGTTTGCTATGTTTTGATGAAAAATGCAGTGCAAAACAATCAGGAAATGCTGGCTATGCTTTGTAGAGAAGAGAAAGGGGAGAAAGGAAACTTGTTTTGGATCTAATCTTTTTTTTTAATTTATGGAAATGAGGCAATATATAAGTATTAAGAACAATGGTTAGACAATTTTCATACCTGCAGCTCGCACCAAGCCACCTCCACAGTGGTCTCAGTGTCCAAGCCCTTGTAGACTGTCTTGAAGGAGCCACGACCAATTTCTATGTCAAACTTGAGGAACCGCCCGTCAGGTGACGTCCCCACTGCTTTGGTTTCGGCCTCTTCGATGTCTTCTTGCACTTTTTTCTCCGCTTCTCGTTGTTCTGCCTCTGCCCGGGCCTTGGCATCCTTATCTGCCTCCTCCCCCTCTTCCTCGTGATGTGCCTTCACCTCAGCGCCAATTTCAGGTTCAATTTGACTTGGCAATTCTGTTCCCAAGCTGAGCGCCGTGCGAGCCGCTCCTACCACCTCCCCATCACAGATGTCATGTGCTCTTGCAGGCCCTTGCTCTGAAGGCACTACATCCACCCTGGCTATTTCGATATCTTTTCCTTCTCCTCCTCTTTCACCATCCACAGACTTCTCATTTTCAGGTAAACTTGCTTCAACCTTGAGTGACTGATTAGCAGCAGTCTTTTGCTGCTGGGGGACAGCTTCCCGTGGCTGAACCAGTTGAGGCGTAAGAATGGGGATCTTACTGGGTAAAGGAAGGGCCAAAGCTGTGGCATTAGAATCACTGATGACACTACGGCGTAAAAAACGGTGTTCAGGGTTACATCGATCGCGCTCCATGGTGTGATGCCGACGTCTCACTTCTGGCCGACCCTCACCAACCAACGAATCTGAACCAGAGCTAGGGCCATTTCCGCTTTTCTGAGGGGGAGCCAGGAACTTCACCATTTTGTCGTCTGGCTTTTCCGACATCCCACCACCCACACTAAGAGTTAAGGAGGTACAATAACTGAAAAATTAAAATAAAGATATTTTCATGCCTGCCATTTTGGCTTACCTAAGGAATATCTGACAGTGCTTCAAAAAGAAAAGAAATTACAATGTCTATCTCCAGAGCTCCTTTTTTTAATCACTCAAAAACGGTCTTTATAAATATAGTTCGGGGACTGAAGGTGTAAGATGGGAAGTGTTCTCTTACAAATGGAAAGGGACTGAACACTGCAGCAGAACACGAAGTGCTGATGTTGATACACAGGTCTCTTTAAGTCCACACCATCCATCCTGTAAGACACAGGGCGCAGCGTCGATCAAGCATAAGGAATCACTGGTGAGGAACAAACACGCACGGCCTACAACAGGCACAGGCACTAAACTATCCAGTGGAGGCAAAGGTAGGATGAGCTGACAGTCTGAATTTGCTCCAGTCCAGTATTACTGCAAGAGAAAACACAAAATAAAAGCTTAATAATACATTTTGAAAAGTAGCCAACATTATGTCAAATATGAACAAGTCCACAGACAAAATTTACAGTGTGCATATGATGTTTAATGACAGTTTTACTCCTGAATACAGTCGAAAGACATGTAATGTACTTAATCACCAGATCATTTTATGGTTTAAAATTACGATTTACACTTTAAAAAGATTTTCTGTCTTGCCCAAGGAAATGCAATATAGGATAAATTCACCTTTAAAGTCGTATTTTTCAGCTGTGCTCCATTAAAATACAATTCAAGTCACTTGTTAAGTAAGCATAAGGGAGTATAACAACGATACAGCAAAACTAAGCATTTTTTACTCTTTTAGATGTAGGGCAAATCTCAACTGTATTCATTTACATTGACATTTTACTCTCCACTTCACATTTGTTAAATAGAAGCAATGTCTCTAATATAAACAACAAAAGTATTAGTATTTCTAATATTAGTTTGTAATGCATTTCTTAAAGCTGTACATATTTTTACTGTACAAGACTGGGCCATCTAGGATTTTATACCAGCAGCGGCAGTTACGCATGCTCTTCTGCTTTAATCATGCACTCCTCCAAGGGAAATCATGTTACTTATTCATCTTTATCCTGCCATGCAGCCATTACCAGACTAGGCAACCATAACGTCAGAACTAAACCGGATAACGTTGGCTGCAATAACATTACGAAAATGAAAACAAATGGCTGCGCACATTAATGCAATTTATATTTGAGTTAATGTTTGTGTTTCTTAGACACACATGCGCGCGCGCACATACACACACACGCGCACTTCTCTTATTCGGAGTGTAAGTGACACCATATCAATTTGAAATAGCACCGACTTTCTCGTTCAAAGCGAGGAGGAGGAGCGGCTCTTTGTTAGCGAGCTAACGAGGACAGTTAGCAAATAGCTAGTTAGCTGGCGCTGGCTAATCCTTATACGGGGAACCGATAACCGAGGGTGACCGATTTCCGCGTCACGTCTTTAAAAAATATTCTTCTTTGATAATTCAGTTTAAGATCAATAACAGCAGTCGTGTGGCTTTAACATATATGTAATCATTAGAAATAAATATTACTTCGTAACTTTACCGTATTCAGGTCCCGTTTCCATCCCTGAGTGGTTAACATCACACCGGATGCGCTCGCCCGGTGTAATCGGTCGAACAGCTACCACAGCAATGACGGTTACCCAGCTAACCAGCGTTAGCTAGGCGGGTCTTTCTTACGGCCTAAAGCGCCACAGACCCGCCTCCTGGCTTCTCCATTCAATTTAACGCCATCTGATAACATTAGCACTCGTTTGTTGTTGTTGTTATTACGCAGTTCACAGATGTGTTTTAATTTGCTGGCTCAAGTCGACTATCCGTAGCTGAGTGGCAGACCATCTCATGTTATAATAAATGTATTTATGTTTGATAAGGGTGGGTTCAGGTTAACTCCTTAGCGTTTGTGAGTCTAATATTGCTAACAGTTAGCAGCTTAGCTCGTCATGAGCTAGCGCTGAGCGATGCCGGGTGGCAGATACGGACCTACCTCAGTAAGAGGAGTGTCGGTCAGTGGCATTTAAACCATCCCTCACAGCGTCGTCGTGGGTGTATCAACAGTACGCAGATACATCACGCGTGTATCTAAGTGTCAGGTGGATACGTTCCCAAAGCTGCAATTATTGGGGATTGATTTCAAAGAAGCAGTGCAGTTGTTACAGATTGACGAAGAAACGGTTTTAGCACAAAGCGCCTGCGCCGGCGGAGAATGACCTCATAACGATAACACACACACACACACACACACGTTTCGCTATGATACGCTTTGATGCTGTAACATTTGCATTCGATTTTATTATGGATTTAAACGACAACAGTCTTAGATAGTAAGATAAGAAAACATACGAAATAAGTATATTCAAAATTTATTCATTCATTCTTAAACATTAATAAACAGACAGCGCAAAATACATACCTGAGCAAGGGCTCAAAATAAATGAGAATCACGCCTTGCTGATTTTGTGATAGTGATGTTACTGGGGCATTGTGTTAAATGATACTAAGGACCACCACCTTGTTTAAAAAAAAAAAAAAAAATATATATATATATATATTTTTTTTTTTTTTTAACGTCTTTTATTACTGGCAGCTTTACAAATACAAATGATTTCTTGAAAGAAGGTGCACATTAAGGAGGTGCACATTAATAAGGTGCACATTGTGTGCGCCTCCGAATTACAGTATGAACTAATTTCTAATGAGCTCATTAGCTGGGGCTACAGAAACGTCCGATTTGAGACAGCTGTTAAGAAGACAGCCCGCGCGTTGTTTTCCGTTATACGTATATACAGTGTATTACAGTATAAAGAAAAAAGAACTTATATTTGAATTCAAAATAAAAGTACATCTTTAAGTGAATGTGATTTCAGTATTAACCTACACATTTAGTCAGTCATTAATTATATAATTAAAGCATTAAATAAAAAAAATACTATGGGAACCTAATACATTTCAAATAGAAATACTAACATGAAAAATGGACCAATTAACTAATTTAAAGATTAAGATTTTCAAGGTGGTGCACAGCCATTACAAGTAAACTTGCTGTTTCCATAGACTAATTTCACTTTAGATCCACTGCGCATACCCACACAGTGTTACCCTCTTAATATTAAGTCAGTCTAATTTTAGATTTCCAAATAATAGCTTTTCAGAATCGCTTATATCATCTACTTTTTCGTCTCAGTTTTTCATCTCAATTCAGAATCTTGTTAAAAGGAAACTTCCCATTTGCACAGACAAATTTCACTGTGGATCCACAGCACACACCGTCACAATGCTACCCACTTAGACAATATCAAGGCAGTCTTATTTTAGATTTCAAAATAATAACCATGTGAAATCACCTATATTTTCATCTCAGCTCAAAATCCTATTATAAGGACACGTCCTGTTTCAACAATTCCACACTAGAGCAACATTATCCACCCTGGCACTCAGTCAGTATAAAGTCAGACTGATTTTGGTTATCACAAATGAGTTATATAACCAATTCCCAGGGGCTATTATTTTGAAATCCCAAATAAAACTGACTTGATGTAGACTCAGTGCCACTTTCAGGGTGTATACTATTGATCTAGAGTGCAATTATTCAGTGGAAACGGAAAGTTTCCTTTTAATAGCATTCTGAACTGAGATGAAAAAATTGCTGCTATAAATGATTTTCAAGGGCTATTATTTTGAAATATGACTGAATTTATATTTTACTGAGTAACACTGTGCTCTAGATTTAAACTGGTGTGTGGAAACAAGTTTCCTTATAATAGTAGTCTAAATTTAGACAAAAATAATTCATGTAAGACATTTATGAGGGCTTTTACTTTGGAATCTGTCAGACTGACTTGATAGTGTCACACTGTGAGGGTGCATACTATTGATCTAAAGGGAAATTATTATGTGGAAAGTTTATTTTTAATGGTTGTAAATTTTGTTTAAAATCACAATGTTAAATGTCGTTATTAGTAAGTTTATCATATTTCAATATCTCTGTTATTTGCAATTTTATTACAATACAGATCAATATCTATTGTTATATATTTCATGATTTGTCATTTCATTAGACTAGATGTGTTGGTTAATGTTGAAATCACATTGACCTAAATATTGCTTTTATTTTAAAATCAAGTCTCAGTTTCTCGTACCATATTACATAGTATATGCATATCAAACACAACAGGTAAAGTGGATAACACTGATTATTCAATTCAATTTAATTCAATTCAATTCAATTTTATTTATATAGCACCAAATCACAACAGTCGCCTCAAGGTGCATAATATTGTAAGGTAAAGATGCTACAATTCCTTCATCATGGCACCTTTTAGTGGGTGGGATATATTAGGGAGCAAGTGAATATTTTGTTCTCAAATTTTATGTTTTAGTAGCAAGAAAAATGGGCAAGCGTAAGGATTTGAGTGAGTTTGATAAGGGCCAAATTGTGATGCCTACACAACTGAGCCAGAACATCTTCAAAACTGAAGCTCTTGTAAGGTGTTCCCAGTCTGCAGTGGTCAGTATCTATCAAAAGTGGTCTAAGGAAGGAACAGTGGTGAACCAGTGAGAGGGTCATGGGTGATCAAGGCTCACTGATGCATATGGGGAGCGAAGGCTGGCCCCTTCTGTTTTGATCCAACAGATAAGCTATTGTAGTTTAAATTGCAGAACAGGTTCATGCTGGTTCTGATAGAAAGGTGTCAGAATACACAGTGCATCTCAGTTTGTTATGTATGGGGCTGCATAGCCACAGACCAGGGTGCCCAGGATGACTGACTCCTGTACACTGCCAAAAGCACCAACAATGAGCATGTATGCATCAGAATTGGACCATGGAGCAATGGATGAAGGTGGCCTTGTCTGATGAATCACGTTTTCTTTTACATCACTTGAATGGTTGGGTGCATGTGCATCGTTTTCCTGTTGAACACCTGGCACTACAGGAAGAAACCAAGCTGGCAGAGGCAGTGTGAGGTTTGATGTGTTCACGTGGTCTTCCCCAGATTTCAAGTATCCAATCGATCATCTGTGGGATGTGATTGACAAACGTGTCTGATCCATGGAGCCCCCACATTGCAACTTACAGAAAAGGATCTGTTGCTAACATGTTGGTGCTAGATACCACAGCCCACCTTCAGAGGTCTAGTGGAGTCCACGTAATAATATGACATACTAATAATCAAAATAATACAATATATCAGCACTGCGTGGGTTTTCTCCAGGTACTCTTGTTTCCTTACAGTCTGAAGACTTCCACTTAGTGGTTAGGTTACTTGGAGATTCTAAATTGGCCATAGGTGTGATTGTGACCACGAATGGTTGCCTATGACAGCTAGGATAGGCTCCACCACCCGTGACCCTGAACAGGATAAGTGGAAGAGAATGGATGGATGTATTGTATTTGTTCATTTACGTCATTTCTGAAAAATATTTGAAGATAAGTTAAAAATAAGTACCGGTAATGATGAAAACCTTTATATCTTAACCCTTAAGTGTAATAAAATCAAATAGATGTAAAATTATTATCAAATTTTATTTGATGTTCTGGAAAGAAAAAACACAGTAACACCAGTAACACAATGAACCATCTGGGGACACATAAGTCATTCAGTTTAGACATACCTGATAAAAAGAGGATTAATAATGATAAAGAAAATTCAATATTTGCACACACAAAAGAAATTCACAAAAAGCTTTTGATAATGTTTTGCTGTACATGGGAGTAACCAATGTTAAAGATGACCACTGAGGAAGCAACAGAACTGGTGTTACCCATAAGGAAGGTCACACCAGTGATTGTAACACCAGTGACAATTTTCATGAAAAATCCCTTGTAGAAGATGACCGTTACAGGGCATCAAACCACATGTTATCAGTCAGAGAATTATGTTTGTGTCATTTGATTCCCTAACAGGGACTTCAACTAAAGGTTTCATATGAAATTGTAAGTTAAAAGATATCATCACTGTGCTGCTTTGTTTAAAAATAACAGACTTTTCTTATATGGTAACACTAGTGACACAACTCTAGACGACCATTACTTTCTTTTTATTTTCTATGATATTTATTCAACATTTTGTTTAGGTAGTTTAGTCAGTATGTAGTTATATATACATTACTGCATTTTAAATGGTTCAAGAAGGTGTAATTATTTAAATAACATATTGCTTTACTTTAACATAAGTATTAAAAAAAATAAGTTTAAATCCTGATACAATTTTCAGGTGTAATATTGTAATATGAGCCTGGAGACAGAAAAACTGGGAAGAGGGTTAAAAATGTTTTAGTACACAGTAAAACAGGATGTCTCCTACGTTCATACTTCTGGTAGCTCTATACTTAGTACTTCTATTTATGTTGTTTTTGTGTAAATTAGCCTATGTTCATAAATAATTAATCAAATTACCATAAACATATAAAGTGTTATTTCAGCTCTTGTGGGCAGGTTGCACTGGACTTAACAGGTCCATACTTTAACATAAATGATTTTATTTACGTTATGCATTAACTTTTCCATTTATATTGTCTTAAACATCTGTTATGAGAAACAGTCTGATCACAATATTATATAATATAATAGGTATAATATAATATACATAATAGTAGACTATAGGTGTTAGTTTGACATTTTTGACCATGCAAATGAGACGGTAAATTTTGTGTTTTGAAGTGTTACTAATATATTTATTCATTTTTAAAAAGACACATTTCTTTCATTGAATTTTGTGAAAACAAATAAATAAAAAATAACGTTTCCTGCAGGTAAGCACTGCCCCCTGCTGGTGGTTACAGCCTGAACCTGCCACATGTATTTACTCTCATGAATTTCATTCAAATAAAAATGTTCTGTTTATCATACCTCATTATCTGATATTATTACTATCAGGAGGAGAGATTCTTAATTAAATGGTGGTAAACTACATTTCTTGTTGTTTTTTTTAATTGCTTGTTGAATTTGATTTCAAAATACCCCACTCACCTTTGACTTCTCTCCTTATGTTCACTTAAAGCTTTGTATTTTTTTTCGCGATATCGGTAGGTCTCCTATTGTCCACGTCCCTCCATCCCCTTCCTTCCCCTCCACCCTGGAGTCGTGATCGCGCTTTTAAAATCCAAGCGTGGCGAGGAAGGCCGCCGTGAACGCGCTCAGGAGGCTTGACGTCACTGAGGCGCCCTGGCTCTCGTGAGCCGCTGGTACTGCTGGCGAAAAGATGGGAAAATCTGATAGCCATTTACCGAGGAATTAACGTAAAATTACCGATTTTTGCAGCTGACTTTTATTTGACGGAGGATTCAGTATTGGCAGGGATCTGACTTCTACCAGACAACGATACAGGTAGTTTATTTGGAGGCTTTCCCTCGTTCTCTTGCTATTGTGTTAGCGAAAAAAATAGATTCTTCTTGACCACATAAATGGGATGGACTAGCCTTCAAATGTGACGGCGAGCTAATGTTAGGCGTTTGTGCATTTGATATTTCTCTGTTTAGCACTATCACCGCTATACGTGTGGAAAACTGTGAATGAAAAACCGTAGCTTGAAATGAAAAACCTTTGAGCTGGAGGAGGAAAATGGATATGGTTTGATATGGGTGTCTCCAAAGCAGACGCCGTACGGAGCTGTTAGGATTGTGTAAAAAAAAAGAGGGAAAAAAAGCTTCAATTCCCGTTAAACGTGTCACATTTTTGACGGTGCACACGATTAACTTATTACATCAAACATCTGCCCAGTTACAAGACAAGCCATTATTTCTGTATACAAAATTTCAGCTGAGACATTCCCCCCACAATATCCAGCATGGACAGCCCACCCTTTCCCTCGGTTGCTAGTTTTAATCTATAGCGTTAGCACACTAGAAAAACGATCCAGGGAGCCAGCGTTAATTTTGTTGGCAAAATACAACTCAGAAGCTAAGAAGTAGGGTTAAAGAGTAGTTAAATGTATAAATGTCAGACTTTCCTGTTAGCCGGGATGTTTATAACATTAGCTGCTAGCAAGGACACACGGACTCAACGTAATGTCTGATATATATATATATATATATATATA
>VUQK01003862.1:1066-13995 GCA_015106715.1 Bujurquina vittata | reverse complement strand
AGGGAAACAGCTCCACAACGAAAAGGTGAAGAAAAATATGGAAATCTTAAAAAGACTGGTCGATTGTGTCATTTTGGGGGGCAAGCAGGAACTTTAATTTCAGGGACACGATAATAATGAGGTTGTTATCAATGCTTTTTTATGTGTCATAGCTGTAGCGGCAGTAAGAGGCTTGTGCACCCCGGGTTTGCTTCTTCAGTAAATGCATTTATTCTGCTCTCAATCTGCAGTGCAACAGGTCTTTATACTGCATTTCTGCATAAAAAGATGTTTGGTATAGCCGTAAAATAGTTACTGAGGGTAGAGTGATTCAGGCGGAGCACTACTGAAGGCCTAGGTGTAAAATGCACAGCCCGCCACTGGAAAAATGTATAGGGAGCACACAAAGGAAACAGTTTGAACCGGGCTAAATAAGAAAATATCACACACCTGTTAAAAATATAACAATAAAATCTCACTTCACTGCCATTTTGGCTTCAGCACTTTGGCTTCCCAAAGATTTGGACCACTTCCTGGGAGAGCTACCCTATCGCAAGCTGCACAGCGGTCCAACTTTTTGACAAATGGCCTTTTGTATTGATGGGACAAGTTCTGGAGCTGGCTGAGCTAATTGTTGTGACTTATCTGGCCTCACAGCAGACCAACCAGCATATTAGAGTTAAAAAACCTGCAGGGGTTTGGCAGTCCTAAATACATCCCAACATTTGTTTTTATCACCCATGCAGTCTCATGTGAAGCATTGTCTCACAGCTACTTGGACACTTGTGAAGAAATGTGATGAATGCTCCATTTTTCAAAGGTTGCTGTCAGTCTGAATTCGAACCAGAAAATCTTTTCCAAGTTTCACTGGGAAAAGAATGCTTTTGTCATTATATGCTGTCCTACAGATAACTAATATTTTAAGAGAAAAACCATGCAAAAAAACCCAACAATGTATATCTCTATTAAATTCTGATGGAAGCGCATGTGTCTGTCAGACAAGAAGCATTGCTACATTAACAAAGACCTTTTAGCAAAAAGCTTCCCCAGTTTTTATTCTTCATGCTTAAAACGTCTCCTACTCCACCAAACCTCCTTCTTCCCTATACTCTCTGGGAAGACTGACCACCATAGCTTTAATTATAAAAGAAAGCAGAGACCTTGGATGGGTTTCAAATCACAGAGCACATCACTTTAGTTTTTAAGCGAGGCTTTCTGTCTAGGGTAAGTTTGTGCTATACGG
This sequence comes from Bujurquina vittata, assembly GCA_015106715.1. Classification (NCBI taxonomy): domain Eukaryota; kingdom Metazoa; phylum Chordata; class Actinopteri; order Cichliformes; family Cichlidae; genus Bujurquina; species Bujurquina vittata. The sequence continues at coordinate 12,773 of VUQK01003862.1, read as the reverse complement.
CACAATATATATCCTCCCTTATTTTCTCCTCTCTCTTTCCTCTTTCTCTATAATCACGGAGTGATGTTTTGACTGGCCAAATTCCCACCATTTCTCCCGAGGTTAGAGCACAGTCAATCTTAAAGGCTTGGACTGATCTTTTTTTAAAAGAACCTCTAGATCATGTTACCTCCACCCAACAGGCAGCTCCATTGATCCTGTCGTGCTCTTTGTGGCCTCCACCAAGTCTGCGCTGTTCATGTAGACTTTGCTTCTCATGCCCCGCCTGTTATGGCACCCCCTTTTTTAAAGTGACATATTTAAGGTGGGTAATTAAGGCTAGATCAAAGTGCTTCTGCTTCTCAGGGGTGTGAAAAGGTAAGGAGTCAAAAGTTATTGCCTAAGAAGAAAACCGAAGAGCCTGGGTATCACCAAGAAAAGGGGAAAGCGGTAGATGCACTAGCATTTATTCTTTGCTGGCAGCATGTAACCATTTGAAAGAGGATAAGGCTGAAGATCACACATTAATGGAGCCACACCTTATCAAAACTGAGTGCCTAATTGAGACTCGGGTGCCAAAGCAAACTTTGCCCGCATGAAACGAAAAGCATGGAAAAAAAAAACTCAGTTCTTCAATGAAGCTGTCTTTAAAATTGGATTTGATATTTATCCATCAGGGTGGTGAACACCCATGGACGTCCAGTACAACATTACTCAGTGTTTCCAACAATGTTAGCTTACATTTCCCTCTTAATGCAACACAGATCTGGGAAAATCATGCACCTCTACTGCCCACAACTGGTGTTAATGATGGTGAAGCGATAACAGCAGTCACGTTAAGGATGACCGACTCCTGGGACATGACCTGTTCTTCCTCTAGTTCATCATCAGTGTCCCCTCTAGCCCAAACATAACATTTACAAGAAGGACAGAGGAAGAAGAAACACTTGGCCCGATGCAGACTGAGGTAAATATTATTGGGAAAATGTTTGCCCAGGCCGGGAAGAGATAAGCAATAAAACCACAAGGTGTCAGAATGGAAATCGGCACAGAGCTGCTTCAAAATCGCACGGACGGCAATTTATGACTTTTAACTTGGCGAGATTTGAACGTGGCGTCCGCTGTTGCTGACTGCCTCTTATAAACCCACAGAGCATCCAGCACACAAGGGTACAAACAATCCTGTAATACTCGAGGCAAAATAAATGTGGATTGGGTTTCTACTGAGCCAGCAGATTGTTGGAGATAAGAAAGAATAAGAAGACGCTGGAAAAGAGGGGGAGAACAAAATATTTCTTCTAAATAACATTTATTACTTTTGGCTCTGTCTCTGATTGAGAAAACAAGATCCTACAGGTATGACACCATCAAAGAAGAACACCATCAACGGGCCGCATGCTTGTTTTACTATTTTAGGCTCTATGCTAAAAAGACTGCCCTGTTTTATACTCGGACAGCAAAATGATACCCACATGAGAAAATAACACTGGGCGTCTGAGTGTTATCAGATGTAATTCCTAAGCTCAGGCAATAATATGGAGTAGAAAGGGGGGCTCGAGTAAAATGCGTATATTTTCATTAAATAGGCTGAAAGGTGCGACATGAAGTTTGATGACTGCGCCCATAAAACCATAGCTGATTTGACTTTGGCAGCTCTCCCCTCAGAGGCAGTGTCCTCGGGCAAAGCTGCAGTGCTTATAATGTGTCGGGTAATTTTATGTTGCTCCCTGGAAGTCTCATTCTGACCATGTGTACCACATGAGTTTCCTTTCAGGGAAGAGAACAAAGCCACGGGAGCCAAATTCGGTGAGTGTGATGGATGCTGTCCCACGGCTATGTTGGCATAGCCAAAAAAAAACCTCCTGCATATTCTCTGACGCTTGGACACCTTGAGGGCATTATATTAAAAGTCCACATTAACAATGAGATTCAGCGTAAAATGTTTATGGTGCAAAAATCCTCGTTTATAACAATGAAAACTGCCACGGATGGATGCTGTCCTGACCTGATGATCCACCTTTGGGCTTGGACACTGAACACTGCTGCTTCGTGTCTGAGTTATCACCACTGTTTTGTTCCTGATGTGAAAATTGGATCAGCTTGACATATAGTAGGCGCCTAAGTTAGTAATCTACCCGAGTTTGAAGTCCATGCTGACATAGCAAATGCACAAGTACAAGTGGACAGAACGAGCCTTCCACAGAGTGATCGGAGACGTCCTGGAAGAAATCCAGAGGTGCACCAGGATGCACAAACCTGGTTATGGAAGCTGCTGTTTTAGGAAGGTTGTTGGTCCACCCCTTTAGGCCAGTGCCACAAAAGTTGGTACAGATAACTTTGGTTGTCCCTATACTTTGCATCTAGTGTTAAGAACAGCTAACATTTCTATCTTAGAGATTCCCTCAGTTTTGTGCACCACTTTAAGGTTGACTTATAGTGAGGATTGGAATGCCACCATCAATCTACAAGGATAACCAGGTGGACTGAGGCGCATATTAATCTGTAAACTATGATGATAAACTGTTCTTTTGTTCTTCCACAGCATGCTTTTTGTCCTGTACCTCTCCCCTCAGCCTCAACCAGTGTTTGCCAATGACTGCCCCTCCCTGAGCCTGGTTCTGCTGGAGGTTTCTTCCTGTTAAAAGGGAGTTTTTCCTTCCCACTGTCACCAAATGCTTGCTCATAGGGGGGTCATTTTGACTGTTGGGTTTTCTCTGTAATTACTGCAGGGTCTCTACCTTACAATAAAAAGCACCTTGAGGCGACTGTTTGTTGGGATGTGGTGCGATGCATTATTTAGAGGCAAAGTGGTGGAGTTGAATGACATGCAATCAAATCAGGGCCTCTCATTACCTTTAACAGCAATTAATTCGGAACCAGTTTCACAACAGGCAGTTGTCTTCCTACTGTTTCAGAGATTGTGCTCTATAGGTAACCCATGCAATCCAAATATACAGTCCCTGTTGCATGGTAACAGAAAAACCTGTTAGTCTTATTGCATTACCTTTATTGATGATCCTTCTACCCGTGCAGCTCTGTCAGTGACCCCAAATGTGTGGTTTGTGTATTTTTTATGTTTACTTCACTGAAAAAAATGTGACCGAATGTGAATGGGACAAAAGAACTTTTGCCTCTGGGTGAAAAAGAAGCCATTTGAATCACATTTTATAAAAAGTCCCCTTTGGTTTAATCACTTCACAGCTGGTTGAAGTGGCTTCAGTGCCAGTTTTCCTTCCTGTAAAGACGGCCTGTCCGCTCTCATTTCGAGATATGTCAAGTCTAGAAAGTCCCAGAGCAGCTGATGAGCTTCTTTCCTGTTCGTTTGTAGCATTAAAAACCAAACAATGAAGAACAGAGAGAAAACATTTACTTCTGAGCTCAGTGCAGTGAGTCATAGAGAAAATGAAAAAGAAACTATGTACACAGAAAAAAAGGGGCTTATATACATTATTATACTTGCACTGAACCATCAAAGTCTGTATCTCCTTTGCTGCATGTGCCTCATATCAGAAGACTATAATTTGATTTCACTGGCCTGGCCAGTAAAGTATCCTTTTCTTTGTCTTTGATCATCCATATTTTATCTGCTTTGATCATTTTACCAGCGTTGGATGACAACATGCAGTAAAATACAGGAATACATGACAAGAAACAGACTGTTGAGCCTTGTGGAAAAAAAGCGCACCCCTACTGCTCAGACAGGAATCAAGAAGGTAAGTGACACCCAGGTGCTGCTAATCAAATGCTCTCAGTTAACTGATAATCAACAAGTGTGAGCACCTTTGTAAAGCAGTTTGCTGCTCTGAAGCATTCGGGTATAATTCAAACTCAGGTCAGAAAGCAAAGCAAAACAAAATGACACCTGAGACTCTAAAGGGCTCAGTTAGCATATTAAATCTTACAGCTCATGGCAGTATAATTTGAAAAAAGGCTGAAGACGGGTTTTGGACGGGTTTCCAGGAGAAAGCTTCTTCTCTCTGAAAAGAACATGGCAGCATGGCTTTGTTTTGCAAAGCTGCATCTGAACAAACCACAAGACATCTGGATCAATGTCCTTTGGGCAGACGAGACCAAAGTGGAGATGTTTGGCCATAATGTGCAGCACCACGTCAGGCAAAAACCAAACACAGCATATCAAGACCAAACACCTCATACCAGCTGTCAGCACGGTGGTGAAGGGTGATGATTTGGGCAACTTGCAGTCACTGAGCCGACCGTGAACTCCTCTTTATGCCAAAGTATTCTAGAGTCAAATGTGAGGCCATCTGTTCAACAGCTATATCTTGGTCCAAAGTGGGCCATGCAACAGGACAATGAGCCCAAGCACAAAAAGAACGAAGGTGCTGCAATGGTCCAGTCAAAGCCCAGGCCTCAACCTGACTCAAATGCTGTGGTTGGAGCCTGAGAGAGCTGTGCACAAATGAATACCTGCAAATCTCAATGAACTGAAGCAATATTGTGAAGGAGACGGGGTCAAAGTCCTGATTGAGTGATAAAGTCATACAGAAAACAGTTACTTCAAGTTATTGCCTCTAAAGGTGGTGTTACAGTATTCTCTACTGAATCGTGGAGTGTTTTCATGTTACAGCACCATAAAAAGATGGGGAATGTATGAGCTTTGCTTTAATATTATTGAAAAACACTAAAATGGTACACGAGGAACTTAAAACAACGACATTAATCGATAACCTGATGAAGTAAGAGCCCTCACTGCTCAGGCTGTATCAGTTCTTATGGTCTTGCAGGCAGTGACTAAGCCTGCTGAGCTCTTTCCTGATGTTTAATTTGTCCACAGCTTTGATGTATCGTGCCTTTATCCTCTATGAATAATCCATATATGGCTGATTCAGGACTGCCAAGGTTGTAAAGCTATCACAACAAAGCAACGGGTTATTGCTGATGAGCTCTGTGAGGCCAGCTTCTCTGCATTCAAGCGAGCGCCAGAGGCCGAGAACAATGACGCATGTGACCGGCTTGAAGTCACAACTGGTAACCAGTGCCGTGGCGCCCAAACACTGGGCCGCGGCAGGAGGCGCATGTCTCTTTTCTTAAGCCTGCTTGGAGCAGACAACGGTGCTGTAACCTGATGCTGTCTCGCTGTTTGTTTCTCCACGAAAATATGCAACTCACCAGCACAGGCCGAGGAGCGTAGCCCAAAATCAGACGCGTGCGTGAGTTCAGCTAATTCTGGTTCTCCGTGGTTTCCTGGCTACACTAAGGCCGAACAGTCGAATCTGATTGTGACCAGAAGGTGATGTTCAGCTTGATAATACAGTATTTGTACTGCCACAGCAAACAGGACAGAAAAGATGACAAGAAACCTACTTAATACCTTAAAAGCTGCATCGGATCAGACTGTTGCATTTACCATCAACAGCACAGGGTCTACTATTTATTTCCACTCATCACAAGTTTTCATTTTAAGCTGCAGTGAATAAACAAGTGTTAACATTGTAAATGTATTTTTAAACCAGTGTGGAAACCCTGGAAGGGCAAAATAATTCCACTGACCAAACTATTTATGGCTCTAATTAACAGCCACTTCAGAAATTCAGCACTTTTATCTCTGTCAGGATCATAGACTGTATATAAAAGATAGAGTCCCAGTCTGAAAATTGAAGCCAGCACTTTATGATCTCAGCGTCTAGTATCATGTCTTAACGCAGTATGAGTTCATTTTGTAAGTTATGGTCCAGTTTAGAAGGAAATAGATGATAATGGGCGTGAAGTTTCATATCCACTGTAGAAAAGAAGGTTGACATCCAGTTTTATTTTCAGTCTTTTTGTAGGTTTGGCATCCCCCCCAACTTTAGTCTGGCTGTAATACAGACTAAACAACCTAAATGAAGCAACATATGCTATTAAAGGATCATTGTGCTGCTCTTTTTTTTTTTTTTTAAAGCTCTAGCGACATGCTTGCCTGGAACATGGACTTCATGATAGCTGAACTTTCAGCTCTAGGTGAATGCAACAAAAAGGAAGAAACACCTTTAACCTGTTTCTAACGGCCATCATTGAGTGAAGAAGAAACAAATCTGGTTGTGTATTGAAGGGGAAACAGCTCTGAGCCTGATGACTTTTTAGTCTCACTCGTTAGTTTCCAGTCTTTTTGATAGCAACATGATGCTTATTTTGCAAACCATGGTCCCCATTGGTGTCCTAAAGAACAATAAGGTAGGACATGCTTTACCAAGTTATTTAAAAGCTGTTCGTGAATGTGTGTCCTTTGGATTCATAGTCAGATCCCATCTCCTTTTCTGATGTCTGGGGTCTAAAAGCTAAGATCACATGCTTCAGGCCAGGCTAGCCATGTAGCATAGCTTACCACAGTAACTAACCAGTTTAAAACTGCGCTTTGCGATGCAGTGAAACATGAGTAGAGCCCAGAGATGACAGAATAACCCATCATCCTCCTCTTGTGGTGCAGGCCTCACGGAGAACTTGTCTGGCAATGTGCGCATGTGAAGACAACACTCAACACCATCTGACAAGTTTAGAAATATAAGCCAAGAAGGAAAGTCAAACTGAGGTTTACAGTATTGCACTGAAACAAAGGCCAGCGTCAGAGCCTAAAACACCTAAAAATGTAAACAACAAGCTTACAAGTGGTAGGCCCCTCGACCGTGATTAGCAGAAAACTGTGCAGAATGATCGCTGACATCTGTCCAAAGGTAATGTGGTCGAGACATTTCTCCTGAATCCAGAAACATGCCCAGTACGCACATCTCAGCAGATTTTATGAAACAGAGGAGGCAGATGGTGCAGCTGCTTCCAATTTTTCTATGAATGAAGTCTGGGAAAACACAACTGATCAATAGGCTGTAATATGAAGGTCACACCCTTTCTGCAGACAGTCCATATACTCTGTCAACATCTGCCAAGGGTGTGGTTTCCAGTCTTTACATCCCCACCTCTTTATATTCATTTTCTCTCTGTCACTTGCATTCATAAAAATTTAAATAACATTTTATTAAAGACATTAAATATGTCAAATGGCATTACACAAGTCAGCGATAATCATCGCCTCTTTTTTTGAAGTTCATAGTTTACCTTAAGGGTTTAAAGACTTGGAATGGTGTGATATATTCCTGCCAACCAGTTCCACCCACAGTACTAGAAACATTTGAACATTATAGATTTAGTGCAAGTTATGGTAAATAGGAACTGTTACTCACTCCATTTAGACTCTAACGTTTTTTAATAGCTAATGTCTAATTATAAAAATAAAAAGTGGTGTCTTTTCACTCCTCATTCTCAGATTTTTGTAGTCCAAAGAGACCAAACTACTGTGCAAGGCTCAGGTCATGGGACAGCTGCAGTGATGACAAAGAAAGGCCTCACAGCTAAGATGCTCTTAGAAGGCTGTTAAAGACACATTTGTTAAGTAGCCCATGGCCAAAACACTAAATGTCCCTATAATATTGAGGAAATTCCCTCTTGATTCATTTGGTTTGGAAAGATAACTACAAACAGACGAGATTTATGACTGCAGGACATGGTTTCGAACAGTTCGCAATCAGATTTTGGACTGCAGTGATGGCCAAGGTTCAGACTTCATTAAGAGTGTGAATCCAGAACAATATAATGACAGGGTTTTTTTTTTTTTTTTCATTATCAAGTGTGGCTTGATAATGATGGTTGGACAACTGTTGTGCAGAGGGATCTAAGCTCAGGGTGGCAGCTTGCTGGCCCACACACACTGACTAAACATCACACTTGCTGCTTGGTTCAAGGAGGTGAGGCAGGGCAAAGCACAAAAAGGGTTTGACTTAAGTTGAATATGAATTAGGGGAGTGTGACCTACAACAACTGAACAAATTAAAAGAGGCTCCTTCCAGATATGATATTGTTGCCTAAATGGAGCAGAGTGGCATAACATAAATACACAGGGCCACAGCCGGATTAGACAGAAATAAATGAAATATTTTGCAGTTCAATCCAATGATTTTTCAATTTGACTGACAGTGTAGGTCACCAGAAGTTTAGAGCATTTAACTATCAAATGTCTGTATTTTTCTTTTTCGTAACTGCTGGAAAGAAGCAATGATAAACCAGCCTGATGTCTGAGACAAGTTTCCAATCTCTCACATAATTATCAGAACACTGAGTCATAACAAACACTGATCAACTATTTTTCAGATGTCTTCTTCGGGGATAAAATATGCTTTTCTCATGGACTTTTTATTGACCTGTTGCCACTGATTTTCCATCCAGTTCTTGTGTATTTTGGCATACCTCTGCCTTTTCTCCCCATTTCCCTTCCTTAAGCACAACTTCTTGACAGCCACCTGTCCGCGGAGACCATTTCTGATGAGGTTTCAGTGAACAGTAGATGATCAACTGAAGGGCCAGATGCATCTCACGCTTCTGTGTCCTTGAGATGCTTGGCTATAAGATGAACAGTCACAAGGAGCAGACCCTCCATGGAAAAGAAAACTAGAGGCTAGGATCAAGGCATCGTGGAAGGGAAGTTAGGTAGCTATCAGAGCTGCAGAAACATGTGATGAAGAAAGGGGTGCCTAAGAAGTACAACAAGCTGTCCATACCTGAGGCCTTAGAAACTGCCAAGCAACGACTCAACAATGCAACACACACCAATAATGCTCAGTGGCTAGTGGATCTAAGAGCAGACCACAGCAACTTCCCTGAACAAACTCCAGTAACCATCAAGACATCCAAGACAGAGTCTCAAAGAGCTGGACAGCACCAGGCCCTGATATGATTCACACCTACTGGCTAAAGAAGCTAACTGCACTCCAAGAGCATCTGGCAGCTCAAATGAACCAGTTGCTAGAGGCTAAGATGCACCCAGAATTGCTGACCGAAAGCCAAACAGTCCTGATCCGCAGAATCCCTGGAAGGGACTGGTCCCATCCAACTACCAGCCAATAATCTGCCTCAGCACCACATGGGAACTCCAGTCAGGCATCATAGCAGCCAAGATGAACATGCACATTGTTCAATACATGAGTGGGACCCAGAAAGGAATTGACAGAGATACCAGAGGAGGAAAACAACAGCACTGGTATAGAGCAGTCATCCAAGACTGTAAAACTAGACTGACCAACCTGTGCACCGCCTGGACTGATTACAAGAAAGCCAATGACTCGATGTTGCACACATGGACCCTGGAATGTCTAGAACTATACAAGATCAACAGGAGCCTAAGAACCTTTATCATGAACTCCGTGGGAATGTGTAGAACAACACTAGAGGCCAACTTCAAGCCAATCAAGCATCAAGTGCCGGCTGTACCAAGGAGATGGTCTGTCCCCACTACTGTTCTGCATAGGCCCGAATCCCCTCAGCCAGATCATCAACAAGACTGGCTATGGACACAGACTACGGCATGGAGCAAACATCAGCCGTCTCCTCTACATGGATGACAGCAAGCTGTATGCCAGGAGTGATCGAGACAGTGATTCACTGATGCACACCACCAGGGTCTACAGCAATGATATTGGAATGTCGTACGGACTGGAGAAGGGTAGTCGGACAGTAACAAAGAGAGGCAAGGTAGTCATAACTGAAGGGACTGCACTACCAGAAGGCAACATTGCAGACATTGAGGACAACTACAAGTACCTTGGAATCCCACAGACAAATGGGAACCATGAAGAGGCTGCTGGGAAAGCTGCAACCTCCAAGTACCTGAAGAGAGTACTCTGCAGTCCTGGAGGCATTTCCTGAAGTGTCAGCTGAATTGGAAGAAGAAGATCCGGGCTATCAACACCTACACCGTGCCAGTCATTAGATATCCTGCTGGGATAATAAGCTGGCCAAAGGAGGAAACAGAAGCACTAATGCCAAATGAGAAAGCTTCTTACCATGAATGGAGGATTTCACTCCAAATCCAGCACCCTGAGACTGCACGCTGAGAGGAAGAAAGGAGGCCGCGGACTAGTAAGTATCAGAACTGTCCTGGATGAAAGAGCCATGTGAACATCAGGAAGATGGCCATAAATGATCATGTACTTAGTGAATACCTCAGGCAGCAGAAACCCAAAAAAGAAGAGGAGCAAAAACAGGAACCATCGTGCATGGCATGTACCACCGGCAGATAGAAAAAGTGGCATCTAACTCAAGGGAGGAGGAATGTCAAAGATAACAGTTTAACAGGCATTAAAAAATTTTTTTTAAAAATCCTGTAGCAACAAGATGATTCTTAAAGAGCTGTTAGCCAAAAACCTGGCTCATCTTTACAATGTGTCCTTTTTAAAATTTGAGGAAACTGGACAAGGGGGTGAAGAGAGAAGAATTCTCAGGCCCTAAAATAAAGCTATCTAAAATCCAGCAAAGACGTGAAAGGACCCGTGAGATGCATCTGGCCCTTTAGTTGATCATCTACAGTTCACTGAAGCCTCATCAGAAATGGTCTCAGTGGACAGGTGGCTGTCAAGAAGTTGTGCTCAAGGGAAATGGGGACGAAAGGCTGCGGTATGCCAAAATACACAAGAACTGGATGGAAAATCAGTGGCTACAGGTCTGATGGAGTGATTAATCCAAATCGGCATTTTTGTGAAATGCAGTGGAGGCTCTGTCATTTGGATTCAGCATATAAAAGTCTATGAGAAAAGCACATTTTATCCCCGAAGCAGACATCTGAAAAATAGTTGATCAGTGTTTGTAATGACTCATTGTTCTGTTAATTATGTGAAGGGTTAGAAACTGATCTCAGACATCAGGTTGGTTTAACATTGCTTCTTTCCAGCAGTTAAGAAAAAGAAAAAATACACACATTTGATAGTTAAGTGCTCTAAACTGCTGGTGACCTACACTGTCAGTCAAATTGAAAAATCGTTGGATTGAACTGCAAAATATTTCATTTATTGCTGTCTATGCAGGCTGTGGTCCTGTAGCAATTTGTGGTGGTTACAGTTAAGAACTTTTGGTCTTTTGTCAGAATCATTAGTTCAGACCGCTTTCCTTTGTTATGGTTTACTTTTTGATGTCATTTTAGGAATAACAAATTTACATGCAGAATTTTACTTCTATTCTAAGCATTGCTCTGTGATCGCTGTGTACCTGCTACTGTCGATAAAGCGGGAACAAATTGGCACAGCTTTAGAAACGGGCATTGTTCTGAGATGTCTATTCTCAGTATTATTATAGGACACAATTTCCACTAACAAGCTGGGCTTTGTGCACACTCATACAAAATTAATCTCCCACCTATTAACCTCACCACGGGTACACTGTGTGCTCACCACCAAATGGGATGGGAAAGGATGGGAAATGACCACAGTGTTGAGTGCTGCCTGTGCTGGTTGTGGTGAAAATAAAACATTAGCTGTTTAATTATGAACTGATTATTCTTTAATCACTTGCTTGATACAAGAGAAGAGCATCTATACAACAACTTTTATTTTGACAGTGAACTGAATAACTTCCGTTTGCGTAAAAGGTTTGCTGAGAATCCAACTGAGAATAAGTAAAGTATTAAACCACAAACCCCTCAACGTCATTGGGACTCTTCTGGGTGAGAATCTCGTGTTTGACTCACATCCTTTTTTTTTTTTTTTAATGACCTATCAGAGCCGCTGTGGTTGTAAATGGGAATCACTGGCGATCGATACGGTCTGTCGTTTAGCTTTGAGGACGTGCTGTCAAACTTTAAATCATAAAAGAGAGACACAGAGTAAAGCCTTTCTTAATCCCTTCACCTCTGCCTTTAAATAAATGTGAACTCAAAGTCACTTTTCAAAATATATTCCCAGCTGCAACTCCT
>VUQK01003861.1:37520-52813 GCA_015106715.1 Bujurquina vittata | reverse complement strand
GTTTCTAAAAGCTTGCTCATATTTAATGAAACATTGCAAATAAATGCAAAAAAAAAAAAAAAGCAGAAAAAAGCAGTGTCTTCTTTGCTTCTTGATGTTAAAGAACGGCGAGAGATTAGTGGTTGCAGGTATCTGTCAGCGTTTCTCCTGTTCAAGTCTTTGTCTTTGTGACAGACGACGTTTCTGAAAAAGAATCCACATGGAAGAGAATTTTCTCTCACTACTTTCTTTCTATGCTTATCAAAGATTGCGCCGCGTTCTGGCATGAGCTCTGACCCCTTCCTGCGGTCCTGCATGTTGCCCTCATGTGAGAACTGAAGAATATATTATTTCTGCATCGTGTCTCAATATATTCTTAGAACTCATCTGGTTTACAGAGCAACATGCATGTGGAAGGATGTCCAGACACTTATTCCAGAATAAGATGTCATGTGCTTCATAGGCACTTTAGTTAATGTACGAATGCTGTTAAAACTACACACACACACACACACACGCACATATGTGTTTTATTACACTTCACATTGTTCTCTCTCACACTTTAGCCTGGTGGCACGGGTATACTATTTAAGGATGTCACATTTGGATGATGCTGTGTCCAATCTGTCCTGTGCTAATCAGTGACATTCTGGTTCATTTGAAGGGTTGTGCTAAAACAGTACCACTACATACAACTCTGCCAGCCAATCCGAGATATTGGCTGGGTGCAGACTCTAAAGCAACACCTGTGGGGCTGTGCACTACCCAATCCCAGGTAATCAATCACAAGCGCAACAAGAAGAATTAGAGACAGAATTGCCACTCATTCCCATTCATACATGCTCATGGAGTTGTGATTTACTTTTGTTTTCTATTCCAGTGGCACGGTTTTGTTTTTTTCTGGTGAACCACCACATTATCTCTGGTGTACTCCCCTCTGTATTTCTCTTCCATATGGACACTAGAGTAGGGGGAGGTGGGTTAGAGGTGGGGGAGCTTGCCTGCCTGCTGTCACATCCTACATGTAAGGTTCCTTAAGGTGGCTTTTCTTAAGGAGGCCTTGGGTTTAGTCCAGTCATCATCAGTTCCTGGTCGAGCTACTGGAATGCACCCATGCTTCATGATTAAATTGCATGACTGACTTGTTAAATTATCCACTCAGGTATTACACCCCCCTCCCCCCCACTCATTTAAAACTGTAATAGTTTCATCTTATTTGGACTTTGGAACTTTTTTTTTTTTGCTTTTATTTAAAGTCTGTTTTTAAAGCATGTTGCCACTGTTTTCTGTTGGACCTGCAATCTGAGTTTCTGGTCAGTAAATGGGCCCAGGCTTTGCTCTCTAGAATATGAAGAGTGTTAACATGGATGTGAGATGAGCGGTAAGTATGAATGGAATGAGGGAAGCAACACTGCTTTGATCAGTTTTAAAGGGAACCAGGTGCATGCTAATGATCTAATATGTAATCTAAATTTTTCCATCGTGTACTGCATTTTGTAGCTTTTCTTACAAAGAACACCCCGAGACCCTCATTGTACTCTTGGCATCCTGGAAATTGTAGTTGTATCATATTGATTTGAAAAAGTGCCTCGTATCGATTGAGATGCAAAGATGTATCTTATGTAATATTTGTGGGAAGCAAAGAAACAACAAAGGAAGCCCGCGGTGCTGCCAAAGCTTTCACAGACTGAAATGAGCGGTCACAGGGTGCTCAGCTCAGCCCCGTTACCTTCTTGTGCTTGGCCCTCGAGAAATGCTTCATCATGTGTCTCTTTCTGTCTCCTTCTCTGCTATCTTAACCATGTGCTGCCTCCTAGAGATGCTAAAGACGAGGTTCTCCGACCCAGTCATCATCATTCCCACAATGCTGCTGGAGGAGAACCACAACCACCGCTGGAAAGACCCGAACCTCGGAGGAGTGGTGGAGTCGTACGCTTTGCCCTAGATATGAATCAGACTGAGTAACTCTGCCAGGATGGAGGCAGATGCATCTTTATGCAGAGACTGCTGCTCTGTACTGTAAATATCTAGTATTTAAGTGGGACTAGAAAGAAAGAGGTGAATCTCAGCTTAAAAAAAATGAATAATAAATCTTGCTACCCAGGTGGAGTTCTACATAACTGAGACGCATGTTTTAAACAGCTTCTGGCTCGAGGGTTCCGGCTCTTTGACCCACGGCATTATTGCAAAGGTGCTACATTATTTAATTTTTTTTTTTGTTTCATGCATTTTATTTTAAAAGATTATGTCAGTCTATTAGTACCAATACCACACCATGAAGTGCTCAACAGCTACAACATACTGTACTGTATATTGATGGGTTTTAGTGTAAATAAATCAGCATTACTTGCAGATGGGCATATTTATTGCATTTGAAGAAGGTCTGAAGAGAAGAAGAGTGCAGCATGTGTCGAGGAGCCAATACTCCCAAATCTGAAATGAGATCTGTGGGCTGTGAGGCTGGAGTGAATAACAAAGAGTTGAATTTCAAAGTGATTGCATGGGGTTGGCACCATTTGAATTTTTTTTTGTGCCTATTTCAAAATGACGCTTTTTCAAAAAAAACTGAAACATGTTTTTAACAGCAGCATTTTATTATACAGGCCACAATTTTACATTTACATTTCAGTTTATAGTTGTGGGTGCAGCTTGTCTGCTGATGGCACATGTTTAACGGCTGCTTCCTCTCTTCTATTTGAAGTACAGTGTCAGACACACGTACACCGTATTTCTCTTTTCTCCTAAAACAGGCAGTTTGTGCGACTTCGGCTTGCTTTTGTTTAGCTCAGTTTCACTGGCGCCTGTATTATAAAGTGTTCCACAAAAATATATTTCCCATAAATGCATCGTTACTGTGCATGATAATGTTGGTCACAGTGTCTACAAGGCTGCTTTCATATTCATGTGCTGCAGCAGGGTTGTTTCTCTGTGTTAAGCATGAATTTAGCACAAGAACACAAGAAGCCAGTATACAACTTACACAGGTGTGAATGTGGCAACTCAAAGAATCTTGAAGCAGGAGACATCTTAAGTTGAAGGCCCTTTAATGAGTTTGTTACATTTTTCGCTGTCTTAAATCATCAGGGTTCGATGATTAGAATCTCTGAGGAGGCCAAGTGAGGGCTCGATGATTGGGTTCAATGTAGGCAGTAGAAGCACCACGTTAAAAGCTTTTGGGAGATGTTTGTCTTCAAGACTTTCTACCAGAAAACAAACCTCAGACAAATACCTTGAAGGTACATGTGACTGGATCTGCCTGGATTGTGATCCCTTCTTTAAACTTTCTATTGTGAATTAGTGCAAAGATACACATATTTATAGAGTGCATGAGCAGATTTGCAAGAGGACAAAGTGGTCTAAAATTGCCTTTCAATTAAATCAGGAACGATCTGATCAAAGACTCGGGTTAGACTGAGTAAGATTACATCTGACCAGACATTAAATGCCAGCTTTCAGAACGTCTGTCTCTGTGCTACAGACAGATTTTGGTCAGTGCCTGTTGAGATTTGACAATCAGCACTCCGGCAGCAGTGAAACAAACCTGAGCTAGCTGTGCTCAGACAGCTTGCTGTGTAAATGTATCATTGCTGGATGAGAACCTGGAACTTCACTAGACTCGAATCTTCAGACTCCACTGAAAAGTCTACAAACACTAAATACCAATGCATCACCTGATTGACATGTTCTGCATAAAAAAGCAGAGCGACAATCAATCAAACGTCAATAACTAAAGAATATTTGCTATCTGGTGTATTGTCCATTGCATAAGCAAGAGAGAGACAAGAAAGAGAACAGGGAGGAGGGGCGACATGAAGCAGCTGTTTGAGGTTTCAAAATAGAAGCTGCTTCCTTGTTACAACTTGTGCTGCTCCTCATTAGACTACCCACCCCTCATTACTGCTCTTTGTATGACTATGCCTGCACCTCCTCACAGGCACACAGATATAGAGGCACAACAAAGCTGAGCTCCCCTTTCAGAGGTGGTGTGTCATCAGTGCGAGCATTGCCGGGATCTGTGCATTGACAGGCTGTTGTCTTACACGAGCTCTGGGGGAGAGGACGAGATGCTCAATCTGTCAGTCTGAATCAGCGAGTCAGACATGTTGGTAAGAGAAAGTGTGCAAAGGGAGACGATTAACACTCACTCTTTGCGTTACTTTATGTTGTTTATCATTAGTGGCAGTGAGGAAAATGCTATTGCAAAGCCGTTTTTAAAAATTATTATTACTATTATTTTTCTGTGACACTATGCAGCCCACCTAAAACATTATCAGCAAAGAGCATCAAACATCAGTGGTGGTGGGAGTCTGAAGAACAAAATGATGATAACTGATGACAAAGAAGAATATCAAATAGAATCAAAACAAAAACCATCCATTTTTCTACCACTTCTGTGGGTCCAGATAAGCAGGGGCAGCCGTGCCCACCAAAGCGATCCCAGGCCAGTCCAAAGACATAATCTCTTCAGTGTCCTGACTCCTGTGCAGGCTCGCCTCCCTGTTGGACATGCTCACCTAGGAGACATCCAGGAGGCATCTTGGTCAGATGCTGAAGCATCCAGAGTGGCTGCCTTTGATGTGGCTGAGCAGCAGCTTTACTTTGAGCCCCTCCAGAATGATAGAGCGTCTCTCCTGATCTCTAAGGCTGAACCCAGACACCCTCAGGAGGAAGACACTGGTGTTTTGATATTATTCTTTTGGCCACTAACTGCAGCATGTGGTCATAGGTAGCTTAACCAGTACAGTGCCTGCTACAGGCAAATCTACATGCCGACTGCCAGAATGAAGGCTGTAATATATATGAGACTTTACTGAACAGCTTGATTTTTTTTTTTTGTCATATTTTAAGTAGCTGTTACACAGACATTCTTTGATATATCAGTCCTAAATTTCAGATGCTGGTTCACTTTTATGGTTAGAAAGAGCAGTGAAAATTTCAAGCTTTAATCTTTAATAGTTTTTGAGGTAATCATGTTCAAACATTGCCTCAGATTTCAAATGGCAAAACAAAAGCGTGCTGAAAGTGGCTCGATGGACCGTTTTTCAAAAAAATCTATCTTGAAAAGTAATTGATATAAGAAGCTAAAATGTCTCCGCACTCATTATATATGTTTAAACTTGAGACAATGATTTATGCAACAGAGATGGTCGAGCAGAAGGCCCATGATGATTTGAGATGGAATGACCCAGGAAACAGATCTCAACTACAAGAACTGTAAAATACCAAAGCGAGCCAAACATAAACCAAAACACGATAGCAGTCCAAAACTCAAAAAACTACACACATTAAAAGTACAAGAAACAATGTTATCAGGTGATATTCATATTATTAGAATTTATTTGTTTTAATGGATCCATACGTTGAGTAATTTTCATAAAAGGAAGTGCTGCTGAACTCATCTACTCCCATTATAGGAAAAACAATGTGGCAAGCTAAATGCAAGTAACTAGTGTAGGAGATTAGAACTGCTAGGTAACGAGGATATTTATTTTTTATTAATGCCTGTCAAATCAATAAGGAATGAACCAATTTTAGTGACTTTTGCACTCTTGGTCAAACATATTCTATGACTTTGCATTCAATTCTCATCAAATGTTTGATATTACAACTCTAGAAACTTCAACTGTCAAATAAATATTGGAGTGGATACTCTTTCATTCACCGCTGTGACACAATAATGGAACTGACTGACAAATCAGCATCATATTGCCAGCGAGGGATGTTTTCTAACAGTTCAAGGGCAGCATAATTATATCTCTCACCTTTGAAGATTACGAAGCCATTACCCTGGTCAGCAGCTGAGCTGCTCTATAAAAACACAATGAGGATCAGGATGTTTAATTAGTAATGATCTGTGTGAGTGAAAGCCTTAAAGAGGTCCCAGCAGATCCTGCACACACAAATACACAGCCCTAGATCATAAAGCCGCACAAACCACTCTGGCCTGGATGAACAGAGAGTGGTGTATTATAGCGGGGGAGGCAAACAGGAAGGGCTGTGGAGACACGGGTCATGTTGCAGCCATTACGAAGGATGTGGCTGTGCTGCCTCCCAGAATATAGACAAGCAAATTTGGAAAACTCATTTCTCCTTCACTGCACCCTCCTCACACTCAGGGCGGGACTCATACATTTAGAAAGCACCCCACAGAGAAGGTATTTGTATTTAAAGATAGGGATAATTGACTGCGTGTGTGTTGGTTGTAAATTATTAGACACCTGCACATTTTCCTTTTTTAAAATATAGTGCCATCCACAGCAGAGCAACTGTAAACTCAAAGAAGAGGCAGAGGAAATGTGTGAATGTTTTAAAGACAGAAATAAAAGCACATCACATCCTGACAGTGCTGCAGTCATTGCCCGCTCTTCCTCTCCGCTTTGATCAATGCTCCTCTGCCTCCTTTCTTGCTGCATCCATCATTCCCCCTCCATTCCTGTTGCCATAGAGATGGGTTGCCAGGTTTCAGACTGTGAGGCTGAATGGGTTAATTAGAAGGCGGAGCATTTGCTGCACGCCAGATGGGAGTAAAGCCCTCCTTCACCAAAGGTCTCCAGGGGCCTCCTCTGAAAGAGAAAGCCTCCCCTTTTTAGTATTCACCCCTTCACCGTCAATGGAGGAGCTGCATTTATGACCCCGTAACAATGTAGGATTATGCAAAGTGCGGGGAAGAGCTGGGCTCTCATCTTTGGCTCTGCTTGACTGAGAAGGGCTCAAATGAGATCTTTTTCTTAACCAGTGGTCTGGGTAAAGGAGAAACTGGCATCTATCACCCTCTACATTACAATCTTCATTCAAACTATTTTAAAAATGGCTGTAATTTCAAAACCACCACCTCAGATTGCCCTCTGTAAACGGAGCCTGGTTTCTCTGAGTGCGGGGAGCCATCTTGCAGTGTTTTTTTTTTTCGTAAGGATGAACAACTGTGTCTGCAGCACCCCCAAGTGTCTGAGTTTATATATTGTCACACAATTTAGAGCACAATTTATGAGTCAGTTGACACAACATATATTTAAGACATGTAACAGACAACAGAGATTCTGAAAATAGAAAAATAGCAGCTAGAATAATTGAAAATGACAGCTGTGCAGCAAAATAGCACATTTGACTATAAGAATAGGATACGGAGAGCAAACTCATCGCACGTGTTGATGTGATTCTCCATAGTTGGTGAGTGTGTCATGTTTTTATGTCCCAGATTAAAACAAAATGTTTTTAAAATGTATTTATAGTTTCTGTGTTTGACATCACTGAATGCAACTACTCTGTCATGTCTACAAAGAGGATGCAGGTGATGTTGAAATTCAAACTGTACATAATAAATAGTTTCATGTACATGATGTGCAGTGTGTGGTGCAACAGTGACACATAGTGGCAGGTGTACTGGAAAAGCCTAGCAAAGTTATCTGCTGCAACAAAAGCAGTTCTAATCTCCTCTAATTCTGTGGCTGCCTGTCTCTAGGTGTTAAAGACAAGGTAGGTGAAGTTCTCTTCCTTGGGTTTGGCATTGAAATTGTAGTGTCCGATGCGGTTCCTCTGGCAGTAGAGGAGGCAGGCGAGGGCACCGATGAAGAACAGCGACAGGCCGATTCCAAGTAAGGAAAATCCAACTACATGTAGAGTGCTCAATTTCTCATCCAAGGGATCTGCACGGATATATGAATCAGACTGAAGCATTAGAAGTTAGCAGAGAAGCTTTCGACAGCACAGTGAAATACTGAAACTTTCATTTCTGGCTTTTGAAACAAAAATCTGTTGTCCCTCTCTCTCTGTGAGTGCTAAGCTTGCTTGTATTTTCCTGTTCACCTCGTGAGCCTATCATGAACAAACTAACAACCTCAAATGAACTTTGAGGGGTTTTGAATTGATCTGCTTTCCATCAGCCCTGAGACAGGCTGGGAGAGGCTTCAGCAAACACATGGATGTTTTCTATCAAGCTACTTGAACTTTCCTCTCCACCACACTGATAACAGAGACAGATGCACTGCTGCCTTAATTCAGCAGCTATAGATGGCTCATTCAAATGCTGAAATGAAGAGGGTGCCAGATTTATAACAGCCACAAAACGCTTTTCTACTTTAAAAATGGATATCAGCAGCAACGTGGAAGCTGAAGTGTCACAAGCATGCAGGTGGAAACAATCAGGGCACAATACTCTGGTTTTTAAAGCAGACACTGTGTAAAAATACACACCATCTAAACCCATTAGAGGCCCAACTGAACCAAACCCTCTTCCAAGTGGGTTTAGAGATCGAGCTGATTTTTGGAGGCAGTCCTGCAAGAAAACATGAGAATGGTTTACTTTACATCTTCTTTGAATGTTCCATCAACTAGAAGCTTTAGTCTAAGCCAGTGAAGGTTATTTCTTTTACACTCAAGGCTGCAGGGTTGCATGCACTGTATTGTGGAGCAGAAAGCACTCACCGGCACACAGGCATACGATTTAGTCTGCAGGCAGATCTGAACATCGCAGTGCAGGTAGATCACAGTCAGGCTGACAAAGGAGAAGATCTGCACGGACACACGGGATGTGCTGGAGTTCCCGTTCGTCAGCACTTTGGTGTATGTGTTGAGGGGACAGCTGTGGAGGCACAGACGGAGGGGCTGACTGATGAACTTTGCTGCATCTGATGCAGTCTTACAAACTGTGTCTGAACTGTTGAATGTCGTAATTGTTCAAGCTGTGATTAAAACAATCACCCACAAATAATTTCATGACTGTTTGAATAATCTGCCGGGATTTCGATATCATCGGTTAAAACAGAGCTACCACACTGACTCATTGTCATTTTGATGTCACTGTGTGTGTGTGTGTGTGTGTGTGTGTGTGTGTTTTTCTCTCGTTTTTCAGCTGCTGCACTGAGATGAGTTTCATTTGAATGGAGGGACCTTTAGGTGTGAGTGAGAAAATGCCTTCCCGTCAGCATGGGTGCATGTGGGAGGTGGGTTTTTTTAGTAGATGATGTCATGACCGTCACATTTACCCATATCTCTGCCATTCATCTTAAGACCGAGCTGAAAAGGATCAAGCATGCGTGTAATATCAAGACATCTGACATGATTTTGAAATCCACTCATTAGTGTTTCAGCCACCCTAGAACACAAATATTGCAAATATGAAGCTATATAAAATATGAGCCTGGAGAAAACTGACAGAAACATTTGCTCCCACTAACAACAGCGTACTGGCAACTCCGCAGCTCACTAATTCCCACATTTGAGTTCATTTGTTTCATTCACATGAGCCTCCACTAAGCCACTCTTTGGATGGGCAGTCGTGTTTCACAGTGAGTTTCAGGGATGCTGGGAGATGGATTTTCTGGTGTCTGAATGGGGCTAAAAAAAACTGGTTCACCTTGATGCTAAGCTAAGCTAATCTCCTGCTGGCTGTAGCTTACTCATACTGATATCTGTCCTTTCATTTAACTCTCATTAAAAATGATGCATTCAGCCATTCCCCAGATGTTGCAGTGAGTGGCATGATATGATTCCTATACTGCATTGTTTTAGCTTGCAAATTTCATTTTAATCTTTCACTTTGTAATGCCAAAAGAATGGAAGGGTCTGCTTTCAATAACCCCTGTCTCTCTTCCACAGCATATCTTTTGTCCTCTCTCTCTCCCCTCAGCAACAACAGGTCGCGGCAGATGACTGCCCCTCCCTGAGGGGCAGTTCTGCTGGAGGGTTCTTCCTGTTAAAAGGGAGTTTTTCCTTCCCACTGTCGCCAAGTGCTGCTCGTAGAGGTCATTTTGACTGTTGGGTTTTCACTGTATTATTGTAGGGTCTTACCTAAGGTACAAAGTGCCTTGAGGTGACTGTTAGATTTGGCGCTATACAAATTGAATTGAATTGAATTGCTTTCAAATAACATTGAATACTTGCCTTTACTACACCTGTGTGTGGCAGTATGTGTAAACTAAGTTAAGATCAGTAATTAATGTGAAGGAAATAACTGTATCTGGAAATCAGTGATGGTGCCGCAGCAGCAACACACCTGTTCTGCAGGAAGACATAGGTGGAGGTGTCTAAAGGGTTTTCGGTGGGAGTGGCCCAGCACTTGTTGACGACTAGTTTAATCTGGTCTGAGGAGGTGTTGAGTCTGACCTCCACCACCACGGGCTGCTGGCGGGAAAAGCTGTAGTTTTGAGGCAGAGGAACTGTGCCGTTCATCAGCTGCATGGTCACCTGGGGTGACCCTGAACCCATGAGGACTTCAAGCATTTCATTCCTGCATATGGATGAGAATGAATAAATACAAATTTAATAAATACTGTACAAACAAGCAGCACTGCGAGACTGCAAACTTCCACCAAAGCAGCTCGCTCTGTGGGCAGTATTCTGTGTATATTCATTTTGGTTTTTTCCTTCTTTTTAAACGTACTCTAAGAAGTTTGTAGTGCAGTAAAATCAGATAAGAGCAGCATGACAGAAGTTTACTCTGATTACACAAACATGTGGGAGCAGGTCATGGATAATAAGTGCTGATAAGTACTGAATAACTTGAGTTTATTATATAATATTATACTGCAGCATATTTCTGACTACCCAGGCAGCTCATTCTCTTTGTCAAAACAGTACTTTCTTTAAAGATAGAACATGTTTGGGGGTCAACTTGAAAGAAAGGCTGATGCAAAATGTCAAAATGAGGTCAGAGGTCAAAGGTGACATGATATTTGGATGCAAACTATAATGTGATATTTAGAATCTCCATGTACTGTTGCCATTTCCTAAATATTACCAGTACAAACAAAGGCAGCAGAATTTCAAGCAGTTTAATAGTTAACAGACATTTTATGAAAGTTTGACCTTATTTGACCTTGAAGAAGAGGTGATATTTTAAATCTTTACATAGTACTTTCTATATGTTGACAATATACACCACACTTAAGAATCATAGTTGCTCATGTTTAAGTTTTTTTGTTTTTGTTTTTGTTTGTTTGACCAATAAATGATTAAGCTGACCTTGGAGACCTTGGTGAAATTAAGATTATTAACATGAGCCCACTCTGCATCCCTACACAGTTTTATCAGGATTCATTCAAAACTTTTGAACCCATTGTGTTTGCAGACAGAATGACACACACGCATACAAACACTTCCAAAAATATAACCTTCTTTGTGGTGGTATCTATATAAAATATATGATAAATAAAATATAGTAGTCGTTAATGCTATTAGTTATTTGATGTGCATTGGCACATCTTAAGGCTAATACCGGTACTGTTACAGCACTGGTCATGGCACAGCTACACTTACAATAGTTGTTGGTTATGCAATGCTGCTTTCACGTCCACTCAGACATTAATGCTGTGTTCACTGAAAATAGGACAATGAGTTTAAGTGAAATAAAAAAAGGCTAACTACCTCCACTCGGTGGCAGCACTGACAATATGAGGGTTGAACAGCTTTCAGACTCAGTCAAGTCCAGTCGTATAACTAAATAGGAGCTCCACAGTGTCAGGGATTCATTGTCGTTTAAACCTGGTTAGCTGTTCATGAAATTTTGTGTAGGACCCTAATTATACATCAGCTAAGACATTTTTTTAAAGGTGTTGTAAAAGAAATAAGAAGGGCGGGGAAAGACAAAACAGCACGCCGCTGTAATTCCAGGCAATCAACAAGGTCTATAGATCACGGTCTCTCAGTCTGGAAAGTATTCAGTAGAATATAGGGACAAAAAGGGGAAATGGGATATTAAACCAGATTGATTCATCATAAAATGCAACAAGAGTAAAGCAAAATATTTTACCATGATATTCAAAAAAAATAGATTGATGAAGATTTCCTGATCACCTGTTCCCAACAGCATCCCTTTAAAAAATAAAAATAAATAAATACATTTTTTAAAAAAACCTAAACCCACCTGTGAAAGGCTTCTACCTGAAAGACACTGTCTTGCATGCCATATTTCCCCTGGAGGTAGCTGCCAAAATGTTATCCAGGATGTAAAAAAAGAAGCTGCTGTCATGCAGAAATACTCTGAAGCAGGACTTGGAGCATTTGGGAAATTCTTACAGTATGAATGTTGATTTATAATGGGTGATGGAATGTGAACATAAAACTTTGTTTTGCAGTTCTAGAAACTTGATTTTTTTGTTTGTTTGTTTGTTTGTTTGTTTGTTTGTTTTTTTAAAAAGACATTGTTGGAGACGGTCAGAGACATGCTGCCTCATCGAGCTTTTAATTCACTGGAAACCTACAGGCCACCAAAATAAGAGACTCTTTGTCGTGGTCCCGGGTCTGTGACCCTTCGTTTCTTAGTTTAATTGACTGTTTTAGTTTATTTGCCTTCATGATCACTGCTTCATTTTCTTATATTGTTTCACGTGTTCCCATTCTCAGCGGCTTTAGACTTTAGTTCTCCCTGTGTTTCCCTCAGTGTCCCTCCCTCTTGTGTCTGTTTTTGTGTGTGTCTCCCCGGGCGGTGTCAAGTTTGCGTTTCTGTTTCTCTGATGTCTCGCTTCCTGTTTTACTTTGCCAGTCTTGTGTTCTGTGCGCCGTGTGTCCTGCTTTGCTTCCCCTTGTCTCATTCGTGTCTGTGTTCACCTGCTCTCCCAGCTGTTTCCACTTTCTCATTTGTTACCAGTCAGAGGATCAAGTCGTCCTTTTCTCCATGTGATTCAGGTCTCCTTGGGTCCCAGGATTTAGGGTGTGGCCCCAGTTTAGTTGATCATAATTTTCTGTTCCCCTTTTGTATTTTGTTCCACTAGTTATTGTATTTTGGTCTTCAGCCTACTAAAGGCTCGCTTTAAGTCCGTATCTGTCTGCCGCCTGTGTGTCTGCTCTGCGCCTGTTTGAATGTATTAATATTCTGTTCTGGAGGCAACGTTCTTTACATTTTTATCTTATTTCTTCAGGAGCAGTTTGTCAGCTGCATCAGCTGTCTAGGGGATATTTTGAAAAATGCTCAAACATAATGAGTACTCATGACTGCAAGTAGTGCTTACCCCATGACGCTGAAGTCTGTAGAAATAAGAACGCTCTTCATGTAGGCACACATGATCGGGACTTTCAGCTCTTTTGAGGGCAACTCTTCTCCACTTGGTGAGATGGTGTTAAACAGACTTACAGATGCTATGTAGTGGGTTTCATTCTAAAATATGGAGTTATACAGAATTAAAACACCCACAAGTTTGTTTTTTCAGACTTAATGCACTTCAATTTGGAGACAAAACACTGGTAAGCATAGTATAGAAAAAACATGCAAGAGCACAGGAGATGCAGAGGGAAAAACTTACGTGTACAAGTTTAGTGTCACACTCATCCCACGCCACGGTGAGCTCGACATGGGTGTCATTGCCACCATTGACGGCACAGTCCACCTTCCCCAAGTAAAGGGAGCTCTCCTGGATCTTGGAGTTCAGAAGGAAATTCTTAGTGATTGTCACAGTGATGGATGCAACTCTGCAATGGACTGAGAGGGCTTCTAAAATAGAGTCGTTGGTGGAAGTCGTTATATTTAATGAGTTAGTAGCAGTTCTTGGGGCAGTAGTGGTGATTGCAGGTGTCGCTGTTGGAACAGTAGTGTTTTCTGGGGGTGTCATAGTAGCAGTAGTTAAGGTGGTAGAAACAGCTGTTGTGGTAGTAATGGTTGTGGGTGGAGCAGGAGTGGAGGCTGTTGGGGTAGTGGTGGTAGTAGCTTGGGCAGTGGTTGACGTTGTTGTGGAACTAATTTGACCTGTTGATGTCTTGTCTGAGGTTATTTCTGGAGCAGCCGTTGCAGTGGTTCCAGCTGGCTCGCTGGTTGAGGGTGTTGTTCCTGTTGTCAGGGCTGGTGTCGCTGTTACAAAGGTAGCAACTGCTACACAAGACAAAGCTCACTGGTTACAAAGACATCCTGTTTTGCATATAATTGGTGTAAATTCGTTTTCACACCTACCTTGACAGGCTCGTCCAGGTCTTTCTGGGTTGTTGTCAGTAAATCCAACCAGACAAACACACGTGTAGGAGCCCCAGGTGTTGTTGCATGTGGCCCACTCAGAACAGTCATTTTCCCCTGAAGCACATTCATCAATATCTACCCCCCCCCCAAAAGAAAACAACAACAACAAGCAAACAAACAAACAGTAAGTCAGGTATAATGTTATTGGTTGTTTATTGTTTAATAATGTAATTACTTTGAATTTAAAAATTTAGCTTTAAGACAAAAGATGTTTCCAATGTTGCAGATAATGAAGGAAACCACCATAAATCAAGCAAAAAGGACATTTTTGCATACACGCACATTTTAATTTTTATAACCTGCAAAGGTCCACATTAGTTACTATAGTTTTTTTTTTAACTCGCTTTGATTTTTTTGTTTTCAATTTGGTTTTGTTTCATTTAGTTTGCAGAGTGGGTTTGCTCATTTAGGTTTAGTTTTTATTGTTTGAAAAGGTCTAATTTTAGTTTAGTTTTTGTTCATTTTAGTGTATTTACCTTTGACACATGGACGGTATACATCAAACACAAGATGAAGGAGAATCTGCAGAGGTACTGCAACACTTTTTGAAGGGAGTTGATTCAGGCTTGGAGGCATCCAAAGTCTCAGTAAACTAGTAAACTAAGGATATTTCTACTATATTTTTCATTTAGTATAGTTTGTTTTCTAGGCTCACAAAAAAATTTCAGTTAATTTTAATTTTTAGGAACTAAAATGTTTTTCATGCCTAGTTTTAGTTTTCAGTTTAGTTTTAGTCAACTCTAATGCAGCTGTTTTTTTACTCATTAATGGACAATAAATAAAAGAATAAACCAAATAGACTTTGTACTGCCAGGCAAACTGTCTGCTGCAAACACTATTAATAATTACTGTTGGCTGATTAAGGCTCCATTTTTGCTTCTCACCTTAGCTTACATTGTATAGATGAGGACAAAATCGTTAGTCCCCCTGCTATGAAAATTAGCTGAGTTAGAAGTTTTTGTCAAGAATTTCCAGAGCACTGTTTAAACATACATTCAACTAAGCATAGTAGTGTTCTTTAGAAAGCATAGATTATAAAGGAACTATGTTTGGTACAAGAGTGTGTTAAGATCATCATTCTGACTGCAAAACTGCCAGACATGACAGAAAGCATAGATTATTACTACTTGTACACAATAACAAAATTATTTCAGAAAAAACAAAATACCAAGGTCAATATTATTAGCCACCTGAAAAAATGACCTTTTTATTGAGCCATAACACAAACCACTGCTGTGATGTGCTTTAACTTTGTAAGCATTATACATACAACCCAAAGAACACTGTTCCTATAGAGAAACACAGTGGTGGGCTGTGTGGATGGCTGTGCAGACGTCAATGTGGAAGGAATCATGAAGGAAGGAGGATATTGTTA
>VUQK01003861.1:3499-25605 GCA_015106715.1 Bujurquina vittata | reverse complement strand
TAAATTAGCTTCAGTATCGAGTTCCGTTCGCCCCGCCTCCTGCTCCCGACCAGCCTATCAGTGCACAGTGCACGTGACGAGCGGTCTTTGCGATGACCTCATCCCTGGTGTGGGATGACGTCAAATTCAAGATGGATGGAATCACGACCAGCGCGGAGAAATCTACACAACACTGAATAAAGTCCCGGCTGCGTGGAGGAAAGACCGCATTCACGACGGGCAGGGTAAGTGCAGCCAAGACGGAGGAAGTTAGGGCTCAGCAGAATGAGCAGGGAGGCTCGGACACAGTTAGTGAGCGCTGTTAACCAGAAGCTTTCTCCTTTTCCTCCCTGACGTAACTCGAAAGCGGGATTGTGTCGCTGTAAAAACCTGACCAGCTACAACCTGTTTCGCAGCCAGCAGCAGCTCGCATGTCAGGCCGGTGCCGAGCCCTATTTGAAAAAGAAACAAGCGCAGCAGAGAAAGGGTGACTTCCAGCGGGGATAGCGGTTCTAAGTGACCCCTCACACACTCCAGCGGCGGCTCTGTCTCCGCACCGACACTGTTTTCATTTCTGGATTAGCGCGGTGGGGTCCATTGAAACGCGCTCAACTTTTCAGAGCTGTCTAGAAACGAAGCGTTTCCACCCTCGGTTTTATCTTTGGTAAATAAAAAAGAAACGTGTGAATGCGTTATAGAGTGAAGACGGAATTTCAGACAGACAAGTTCTTTTAGGAGAAATCGAGCCACGTCTCATGGATGAGCTAATGCAGAAAGCTTCACTTAGCTTCCTCTTAGAAAACATGACACTGCCGAACATTTCCTTTTTTTTCCCCGAACATGGAGTATAAAATTTCATCAAAAGTGCACTTAGCAGTGTTTAGTTTTTGATGAATGAATGGAGGTTCTGCCCAAAAATATATTTAGCAAGTGTCAAAGTAGTCAGTGTGAATAAGGTGTCTTCCGGTGACAATTTTCAAAATAAATACCACAGCGTGCAAGGTGCATGGTTTACGGAACAATGAAGATGGTGGAAAAGCAAAAATACAACTATTACAAGCTGGTCTTCAGATAAAGTTTTGTAATGGCTAATTTTGGCCAACTATTGCATATAACTATTGCAATGTGTCAGGCAGGGTTTGCACTTGTAGAAATACAAAGTGGTGTTCGGTAGTGATATTGCTGTCTTACAAATGAAAAATGTCCAGTGAATTGCAAAAGTTGTGCATTTCTCATAGACTTTAACAGCTTTGCTATTCACAAAATGAACTGCCTTTATTATAATAACCATAATAACTCCAGCAGTGTTGCTTAGCATCTTGGCAGTTTGGAAAAATAGGCGACTAGGCTTTCATTATTTTTACTTTTTTATTAAGACATTTCACCTCATAGCCAAGAAAAGGTAGAGAGTCCCAGGTCCCCCCCCCCAAAAAAACCCCCCAAACAAACAAAAAAAAAATAAACGACCACTTCCAAAGAGGGCAATCCCCACTAGGATTTAAATATCTGGGTCTTGCCACCTTTTGGTTTTAGAACTAAGGAATCCTCATGGATAAGACCTGAAATGTCTCCAAAAAATTAAAGAAGTCTAGTCACCTTTTTTCCCCAAACTTTTCAGACAACCATGACCTGAATGACTGAGAATCTACATAGACATATTTGTAAAGTGTTGATAAACACATCATACAGGTAAGCTTTATTTGCAAGATTACTATGTTAGGGTCAATAATATACAACTGATAATATACAACTTAGTTCTAAACTGTACTTTACTTTGTCATTATATAATGGATAAAGGGTAATTAGTTAACACTAGGGTTTAGGGCTTTTCTTTTTGGCTGTAAACAAGACCGATTCTGATCGATATCGTCTCATGTTCGTAACAGTAGGCCAAACTCATCAAATAAAATTGCCTCCTGAAATATCGAGAGTGCTTTTCTTTGAGGAGAAACAAATTGTTTCTTGGTTTAAGTGAAGGTGGCTCACGGCACATGTTGCATAGTGGAAAGCCTTTGGCTGAAAGGGAAACATTTTAAGCTTCCTACAGTGTCCTGTGCGACTGAGGGAAACTTGACAGAACTGCATTTTTCATGCCTTCAGACTAATAACATGATGTAATTCATATAAAATCTGTGTACCGTACATATCTCATTTACCATTAGCATGCACCACTTTGTGATAAATTAAAAGGCTCAACTTTGACCTCTAGTGATCATCACAAACAACACATACATAGTTGTGCTCTCTTCTACTTAACACAAGCCCTGTTTAACCAGTTCATTGTTTACTTTTGCAGCAGACTGTAAGTCATGAATATTTATAATTTGCAAACAAGTAGTCACAATAAAGTTACTTCAAAAGATAACTGCAAATAAAGACTTTTTTGATTATGCTGATTATTTCCTTAATAGATCATTTGGTAAATAAACTTATAAAAACTACTGTATTTTGTTACCGTATTTTAGACAACATAATCAAGTTGGTGGTTTTATCAGATCAGCAGCTGAAAAACGAGATATTCTGTTTTCATTCGTGCAGATTTACAGATGATGATAAAATCTTCACACGATGGCTTCGTTATGTCTGGCATTTTTGCAGTTATTGGATTATCAAAATAGTTGCAGATCCTTTTCTGTCAGTTTACTGAATAGTGAGTAAGAACTTTTATTTAGTATCTGCTGATTCCTGTCCATGCATCCACATACAAATGATTCTGACAAACCCAATATATACACATTTTTTTATATACCGGTATATATTTTTTTGCCTGCATTCCTGCAGGAAAATCTAATCTTTTTTTGTTTGTTTGTTTTTCAGCCATGGAGAGCCTAGTGCATTACAATAACCCCTCCCATGCCCTGTCATTGCTGGGGGCTCTGAATGAGCAGCGGCTACGAGGACAAATGTGTGATGTGGTCCTGGTTGTGGCAGAGCAGAGATACCAGGCTCATAAGAGTGTTCTGGCTGCCAACAGTGAGTATTTCCAGTCCCTTTTCTCACGGATGGACGCAGACTCACTGGCAGTTGTAAACCTGGACTTCTGTGAGCCCGACGCCTTTGAGATTGTTTTGAATTACATTTACTCCGCCTCACTCTTTGTGGACAAAGGCAGCCTGGCGGCCATTCAAGAGCTGGGATACAGCCTTGGAATCCCTTTCCTCACCAACATTGTGTCAGCAAGGCCACATGCATCCTACTGTGTGTCTAGAAAAAGGCTTTCGTTCTCAGAGGGGGATGAGAATGATGTGCACACAAGGAGTGTCATTGTGCGTCGAGTTCGGAATGACACAGCCCATCCCTCTCGCTCACATTATCAGAGAAAAACATCTGAGAGATCAACATCTCCCCACTCTACTCGAGGGTCCACTCGGCCTCCATCAGAACACAACTCATATGAATCAATCAGAAACTCTGAATCCTGTAGGAAATCCCCTGAACAGGGTGAACCTCTGGAGAGGAAGTATGCCTCCATATTAAAAGGGAATTCATCACATCTTACATCTGTGAGGCCTCAGCTGACGTCATCAGTATCTTTTAGTGATGCCGAAGTGCAGCACATCAGGCTGCAGTCTGGTCCTGACCAGGACGATAAAGAGGAGAATGAGCAGCAGGAGTCCCACTATAATACCAAAGTGCCCTTTCAGGGTCAGGCTAGTGAGCCAAGCCAGACCATTGACAGGAGTGGCCCACTGATAAAAAGCCTACTCAGGAGGTCATTATCCATGGATAGCCCCATTCCAGTCTTCTCACCCACGCTGGAGCTCAAGGAGCTGCAGAATCGAGATCAGTCAGTTGTACAAATGGCATCAAAAACGTCTGTGCCAGAAACGTCTACCCACAACGGCAACTCAAAAAGAACATCTCCTCTGGTTCTCAGGTCAAAGTACACCGGCAGGTATGATGGGGAAACTCAGGTAGAAAGAGGGGTCAGTGTGAAAGCTGAGCCTAGCAGTCCACTTGCTGACCCCATGGACATTGTACGCATCACAGTTGGAGATTCTTTGCCAGTTAATCTTAAAGACTTTCAAACAAATTATGACCAATGTTCCAGGGAAGACTTAAATCCTGTGGGGAAAAGAAAGGACAGGCCAGACAACAGACGATACCCATTAAAGAAGAGCAAATTATTTAAAGAGCATGCCCTCTCAGTTGACATGACTGTGTCAAAAACAGCATCTCAGCATGCCAGCAATGACCCCAATGAGGACAGTGGGGAGTCACCACAGAACAAGATTTTCAAATGCTGGAATTGTTTAAAGGTTTTCCGGTCCGGTGCTGGACTTCATCGTCATGTAAATATGTATCACAACCCGGAAAAGCCGTATGCTTGTGACATCTGCCACAAGCGCTTTCATACCAACTTCAAAGTGTGGACACACTGCCAAACTCAGCATGGTGTAGTACAAAACCCAGCATCATCCTCCAGCTCCTCCGTTCTGGATGAGAAATTTCAAAAGAAGTTAATAGATATTGTGAGAGAGAGAGAAATAAAGAAAGCACTGCTTTGGAAGCTAAAGAGGAATAAGCAGGGTTTGCAGTCTCCTGCACTTTCAAAAAAAAGATCAAGGCCCAGCTCCATATGTCCATATTGTGGCAAGGTATTTGTGTTCCAGTCTCAGTACAGGCAGCATTTGAGGACACATCCTGCTGAAAAAGCTGACCAGGACGCAGTGAGCGAGAGCATCCTCTATCAGGAACAGGATGAGATAATTCAACAGAAGAACCCTGACACGGGTGTTTACTCCTGTAGACTTTGTAATATGAAGCTGTCATCACTTTTGGAACAGGGTGACCATGAGAGAGGCTGTCGCCATGCAACCGTGTGCCCTTATTGTGGCCTCCGATTCTCAAGTCCAGTTGTCAAGAAGGACCACGAGGCACATTGTAAGTACAAGAAACTGACATGCCTGGAATGCATGCGCACCTTCAAATCCTCCTTCAGCATATGGCGCCATCAGGTGGAGGTCCACAACCACAATATGATGACTGTTAAAGACCAGATTCTCATGAAGCAACAAGAGAACAATGAAGAGGCATCTGAAATGCTCAAAGAGGAACATTACAGTGATGAGCCTCTAACATGTGAGAGCACAAGAGAGAACATCAGTTATAGTGATTCCTCAGGTCCACCTATGTATGATTCTGAAGACTCCTCATCCTATGTGCCTGAAGACCTGAGCATGGGCCACCACGGCAAGCTGGTAGTGAAGGAAGAACCATTAGAAGAGGCTGTGAGCGACAGGGACAACCCAGATGCTGCCAAAACCGGCTCCGAAGAACCCGGTGTGTGGCCATGTGAGAAATGTGGAAATCTTTTCAGCTCTCGCAAAGACCTGGAACGACACCAGGAGCTGCTATGCCACATCAAACCCTTCATCTGTCACATCTGCAACAAAGCCTTCAGGACCAACTTCCGCCTTTGGAGCCACTTCCAGTCCCACATGTCGACTGCTAATGAACCCGGAGCCAAAGAGATCGACAGACACCCGTCACCTCTGACCCCTTCTCCTCCACTTACCCCTTCAGAACGTCCGTCCCCACAGGCATCTGTGCTCATATCTACTCAGGCGGCACCAGCCGCCGCTGCAGCAGCATTGACTGAGGAGTCCAGCAGCCCAGATCCCTGCAACTCATTGGTAAACAAGACCAAGAGGCCTGAACTGGAACGGCAAACCAGCAGCCAAAGCCCTCTATCAAGGTCAAACAGCGTGGAGAATCCAGGTGGCCCTCAGGAATCAGACACACTCTTTTACCATGCACCGTCTCTCTCTGCCCTGACATTTAAGAGGCAGTACATGTGTAAACTCTGCCACAGAACCTTCAAGACGGCCTTCAGTCTGTGGAGCCATGAGCAGAGTCACAGCCACATATAAGCATCAGATGGCTGATAGCAGTGAGTTTCTCTTAGGAGACAATACTTAGTATTAGAATAAACACACCTCAGCCTACAAACAAAAGACTTTGAATGTATAGCTTATTCGCTTGCCTCCAATGTCATATATTAAAGTGGCCATGTTCATTTAGAGGTGTAAACGTGAATGTGCAATCAAGTGCTAGATTCCTCTGTGAGAAGAGATGACTATAAATGTTTTTTTTTTCTTACAAAATGATCTATATGAATTTATCTGTTTCAAACCTCTTTAGTTGTGTAGTTGTGTTGACCTATCTAGGTATTTTAAGAAAACGAGGTACAGAGTTGCACCCCTCAGTGCTTTTCGCTGTGCTACTTTTGAGTTAAAGGTACAGCAGAAGACGGGACAACTATTTACTTTGTTCTCCCAGAGTGTGGAAAAGTGCTTTAAATTTTTGGAGGCTGCAGTTCATTTAAAGATTAGAGCTTTTGCTTTTGTATAAACATGTGAGTGACATCCCTTAAGATATTATTGGTGGCCTCAACAATGTATTCAATATGCACTTTTTTGATTCTGGTAGGAAGATATAATCCTCAATGATAACTTGGATGAGCTTGTTTCCATAACTGAGATTTTAGGCTGCAGGAGTAAAAGTGACAAAAAGTATCTATACAGTTTTTTTTTCTCTTCATGCGTAGCATTCGTTTGTTCTTATATTTGAGTCTCATGTTGCATTTGTGTCAACTGATTTAATGGGATGCTCAGTATAAGAAAAGTTAAACCACTTACAGTCTTCATTCAGTACCCACAAAGTACAGTATCTTTAAATTAGTTTTTTGTTTTTTTTTTAATTTTTTTTTAATTACTATAAAGTCTCTAAATCATACTGGAAAAGGTGCTCAGTACCCATGCAGGTAGTAACTCAAAACAATGGGCTGGATTGATTTCATAGCATCCTAAATAGCAGACATCATTCCAGTATTTGGCTCATCACACTAGCTGCTCATAATCAATATGAAATTTTTCATCGAGCAAGCTTTCAGAAGATTTAAAAAAAATGCACTGCAGTATAGTAATGAATGGTTTTAATCAAATGATAAAAGCTAAAAGTAGTTTGTTTATAAGAAACATCACATCTGAATCATTCAAATCTGCCAGCTGAGTGCAGCACCAGTGTTATGTAAATACACTGATAGAAATTTCAAATTGAACACATTAGATAATTAAGTGAGCTTTTACAGTGCTTTGATGGCCTTATGCAACTGTACAAAATATTTTGTCTATTATGTTACACAAAAGCACAACAGCTTCAGACGACTTATGACTCAGGCATTTCAAGGTGGCGGCATCGAGAGGAGGGAGGCACGAAACGGCAAATCTTTTATTCTATGAATGGTCACAGAGTGTTCCTGCTTCCTAAAGATTTCTTAGAAAAGTAAAGATTGTGTTTTGATTGTATTCCAGTTGTTTTACAAATGTATTCTTGTACAAGTATATACTTCTGCTTCGGCTTGATAGATTAGAAGTTTGTCATAAATTATTATTGCTGTTTGGGAGACTTCAGAACTCCACATGATCTAATGGACTCTGTTTTTCACTAAATGATTAATGCAAGCTGCATTGTGACGTTAAATTCTTTGCAGAATTTCTGTATTGATAATAGTGCTCTTAATTTCTTGTGAGAAAGACTTTCTGAAAGTTTCACAGGAATGCTTATAGACTTGTGTACATGGAAGTGTTTGTATTCTTGATTTTGTACCAATTTTGTTAGTAAACAAGAGTTTGATCTTTTTAGTATTCCTGTGCTCTCACTGCAATAATGAATATTTGTATCAACATTGGTTGCATTACTGTTGCTTTTTGAGACTTGCAGCTGTTTTGTGTTTAGGTTTTTCTACAGTTTTTGTGCTTCACTTCTGTAATAAAGAGTAACAATGGAGTATATATATTATATACATATATAAACAGTCATTTGTGTTATTGGAGTTATTTAGATTTGGGGGGGTGATTCTGAATTTGCCATATATTGATGCTAGGTAGATTAAGCTTTTAAGTGCATTAAAGTGCTGCAGGAGTATGTGTGAAAAGTTGAATATACAATTAGGTACACACGTATTTGGGCAATGGCACTTTTTTTGTCATTTAACTTTATATACCACCACAGTGGATTTAAAATCAAATATTCACAATGTGAGTAGTGCAGACTTCTAGCTTAATTCAAGGGTGTACATATATATTAGAGCCGGTACTTTAACGCGTTAATTTCGATTAATTAATTACAAAGATTTTAACGCGTTAAAATTTTCAATGCAATTAATCACATTTTTTTTAAAAGTTCGGAGCCGGAACCTTTGTGTTCGCTTGTTTTAGCACGCCTGTGAATCTGATGCACAAGCGACAGCAACGCATCCACGATGTGCGATGAAGCCGCTTCTCTTGGTCCATTGAGGGACAACCTTAGCTTTAAAAACCTTCTGATGGGACTTTCGAAAAGACTACTGTTGTATACAGTAGTTGCAGCTACAAATGTGGGAGGAAACCGAAATACTCGGAGGACGTAGCACAGTGGTAACAGAATAACATCTGAAAGGCCTGGGTTCGATTCCTCCTTGACCTGGGCCTCTCTCTCTGTGGAGTTTGCATGTTGTTCCCCTGTGTCTGCATGGGTTTCCTCCCACATGTTCAAAGACATGGGATTAATGTCCAAAATAAATAAAATATAATGGTGTCATCATTATTGTGTAGTGTGCTATTTACATTTGTTTTTTTTTTAATTTTTCAAATAAGTTAAACAATCAGGGGTTCCTGAAATATCTGAAATCTGAATAACTATAATAGCATTTTGCCCAGTCTGTTGGTTTAATAACAATTAAAAAACATTTCAAAAAGTAAATAAACATGTTTGTTGTTAAGCATATAAGTCTACTCAAAATTTTTGTAGCAATATTTTTCAATTTTTTAATTGAAAGTGTTTAATTTGTTAATTGGTTTGTGCTTAATTGCAATTAATTAATTATAGACCCTTTTATTAACTCAATTAAAATTTCTAATCCAGTCCCAGCCCTTTTATATATATATATATATATGTATGTGTGTGTGTGTGTGCAGAGAGAGAGTACACTGTGCATACACACACACAAAATCTTGCTGTGTTACGTTGTAGTGTGTGTGTGCTCGCATGTCATGAAAAGTACTCAGTAATGTAGGTGAGAAGCCGTAACAAGGCCTCCCGGGATCTAGAGGCAGATAGGGAAAGACCCAGGGCATCCACAGCCCACCAGGAGCTCAGGCCTGAGGCCACACATTCTGATGGCAACCGCATGCACACTCCAAAGGAGGAAGGAGGGAGGCACCAGACGGAGCTCCAATTGCCAGCGGGCTGGAGCCTATCCCAGCTGTTATAGGGCAAGAGGCAAGGTACACCCTGTACAGGTCACTAACCTGTCACAGAGCTAACACAGAGAGACAGACACTCTTTCACACAATGGGTAATTTAGAATCACTAGCTTAGCCCCACCAACTGCATGTCTTTGGACTGTGGGAGGAAACCAGAATACCTAGAGAAAACCCACACAAGCACAGGGAGAACATGCAAACTACACACAGAAAGGCCCCAGCAAAGGTAAACTCAAACCCAGGACCTTCCTGCTGTGTGAGGCAACCACCATGCCACCTGCTGCCTGATATCAGTAGAATTTTCAGTTCCTGAAAAGCATGCTGTTTTTATAGAAATAATAAAACACCAATTCATCCATTTTCATCCAGCTATATGGGAGGCCAGGTTGTGAGGGCAACAGCCTAAGCAGAGGAACCACATTATTGCTTTTTAATCCGAGGTTCCACCAACGGATGGACCCTCCTTTTTAGCACCCTGGCATAAACTAACCCAGAGAGACAGAGGAGTGTGATCTCACATAGTTACCCCTCTTGAAGATGGGGAACACCACCCCTGACTGCCAGTGTCTTTATCAATAATAAAACAGTTTTTGCAATACCTTTTCTTAAACTTCTTTAACTAAGCTAAAGGTCTGCACAAGCTGCATTTTGATCATCTGATTTACGACTGATGTTCATTGTCCAAATACTCATTGTCCTAACTGTATTCTGTGTAATGCACCTTAAGTAGTCAACAAGACTAGAAAAGTGTGATATAAAAGCCCATTTATGCCACTAATTCCAGTCTGGTACCTTGAAGGTTGGTCTCTTTTAAACTTAAAATTTTATTTTTAACTACATCCTGGCTTCTTGATATTTGTAGACTGTAAAATGTTGGAAAATAACCTGTTCCAGTTTCTTACAGTCCACAGAAACCTGTCAGAAGAAAGCCCCATTCTGTCCAGTCATGTTAGGGAGGCAATAATTCCCCTGGTCAGAGTATGAATTGAACGGGTTTTACCAAATTCTTGTCCTGTCCTGTTGGTAAGTGTATTTTGTTTTTTAAGAGGGAACTAAAGATATGGAATGCTACACAATAGGTTTTCTATCACAATTATCTTGGTTTTATAATCGTTTGAAGTCTTATTTGTAAGTATATTTAAAATTCAATGAATTGCATATGCTGTTCAGGGATGCGGGGGCAGGGTATGGGGCTGGAGCCTATCCCAGCTGCCATAGGGCGAGAGGCAAGGTACACCCTGTACAGCAGGGGATAACCGGAAGCGGATGGATGGATGGATGGATGGATGGATGGATGGATGGATGGATTGCATACAATTTTCTAAAAGCCAAAAGAAGCCAGTGGACAAGCCAAGAGTGGAAATGTTTGGCATTATTATTGAAAATAATTATGAGATCTCATAGGTATTGCCAATTGCTTATCTGCCAGCTGGCTAATTGGTTGATCCACTGACGATTTCAATACTTTCAGTATTACAAATGCAGTAAAGTTGTGAATTTTGGTCTTTATTTGCTGCACTTACACTAAAGTCTCAGCACTTCAAAGCAGCATGTACAGCTGTGAAAAAGTATTTCCCCCCTTCCTGATATATGCATACTTGTCACATGTACATGTTTCAGATCATCAGAATTTTTTTAGATTAGACAATGATAACCTGTGTAAATATAAAATGCAGCTTTGTGATGATATCATTTATTACAGGGAAAAAAAGCTAGCTAAACCGATAATAAACCTATTACGAACTAGTTCAACCCTTTGTAGGGGGAACTACAATCAAGCATTTGTGATAACATCACTGTGGTGGAATTTTGGCCCACTCCTCTTTGCAGAATTATTTTAATTCAGCAACACTGGAGGGTTTTAGAGCATGAATGGCCTGTTTAAAGTTATGCCAAAGTATCTCAATTGGCTTTAAGTCTTTGATTAGATCACTCCAAAATCTTCTCTAAAAATAAACAATAAACATTCAGAGGTGGATTGCTTTGGTTTGTTTTGGATCATTGTCCTGCTGCATAACCCAAATGAGTTTGAGATTCAGGGCATGAACTGATGGCCGGACATTCTCCTTTGACATTTTCTGGTAGAAAGCAGAATTCATGGTTCCAACAATTACGGCAAGTTGTTCTGAACCAGCAAAGCAGCCCCAGACCATCACACTACCAACACCATGTTTGACTGTTGGTATGATGCTCTTTTTATGAAATGCTGAGTTAGTTTTATGCCAGATGTAATGGGACTCAAACTTTGGTCACCATGGACCTCTCCCAAGGATGCCATTTTTGCCCAGTCTCTTTCTTATAGTTGAATCATAAACTCTGACCTTAACTGACCCAAGTGAGGCCTGCAGTTCTTTAGATGTTGTTCTTGGTTCTTTTGTGACCTCCTGGATGAGTCATCGATCCACTCAAAATTTTGGTAGGTCGGCCACTCCTGGTAAGGTTCACACTGTTCCAAGTTTTCTACATTTTTAGATAATGACTCTCAGCATGGTTCACTGGTGTCCCAAAGCCTTAGAAATGCCTTTGTAACCCTTACCAGACTGATAATTGTCAGTGACTTTGTTGAATTTCTTTAGATCGTGCATGATGTGCTGCTTTTTGAGATCTTTTACCTTTCTTTACTTTGTCAGACAAGTTCTGTTTAAGTGGTTTCTTGATTCAACAGGTCTGACAATAATCGGGCCTGGGTGTAACTAGTAAAACTAAGCCCAGCTTTCCAATTTATTTTTTTTTATAGTGGTTAATCACAGTTAATTCATGATTTAACAAGAGGGGGCAATTACTTTTTCACACAGGGCCAGGTAAGTTTGAATTTTCCATTAATGAATGGAATAATTTAAAAACTACATTTGTATTTACTCAGGTTATACATGCTGAACTAAGGTATTCCTACACATCTTGTTTTCCTCTTGGCAAGCAGATTATCCGGAAAACAGAGGGATGTTTTTCAAACTGCAGGCCATGGTGGCAGTTTCTGGCTGGAAATGAGGGAGTGAACTTCGGAAGTGTTCGCTTTAATTTGGAAAAGTGGCAAGCTGGAAATCCTGTCCTTCCCCATGTGTAAGGTCAAACTCTCCATGAAACTGCATGCAGAGAGGAAGTTTTCACATAGACCAGGAAATCTGTTCCCAAACTCAGCCAGATCTTTTGCATGAAAAAAAAATCTTGGCTGATCCAGTGTAAGAATAGGCTTATGGAAGTGATGTTTTGGGTCAAGAACTATAGCTGTAATTAAAGTTCACATTTATTGGTATTCAAATTTTACAGTAATGTACTGATTAC
This sequence comes from Bujurquina vittata, assembly GCA_015106715.1. Taxonomy (NCBI): domain Eukaryota; kingdom Metazoa; phylum Chordata; class Actinopteri; order Cichliformes; family Cichlidae; genus Bujurquina; species Bujurquina vittata. The sequence continues at coordinate 13,096 of VUQK01003861.1, read as the reverse complement.
ATTATCAAGAAGAACATTTTTAAGGAATTTAACTGATAAACACAGATATTTGCTAGTGTATTTGAGAGAAAAAAAAGCTTGCAAAAGCAAAATATTCTTAAAAATAAAGATCACATAAGTATTTTAAAGGTACAACTCATGCCATAACCACCACAAAGAGATCAGAACATTATTATACTGACACTGCCTCATTGTTCCAGGTGTACAGCTGATAAAACTTCAAACAAAAATAACAAGAGCACGGACATATGAAAAATCTGTACATCAATATTTCCCCTCACAATGCTAGTGTATCCTTAATCAGCCTTCTCATAGTGGTGCTAACAGAAGTACCCAGTGAGTCAGTGATCTGGTATGTGATCTTGTAGAGGTATGGCTGGACATCTTTAAGACTGGTGTCAAACACATTGTCCACTTCTGACTGGGTGGGCATCTTTGGCAGATATTCATGGCGATTTATGACCTCAACCACATTGATCACTTTCTCACCCAGCTTCTCACCCACTTTCTCCCTGCAGATCTGTCTCTCCTGCTCATTAGCCAGGTTGACCACATTCACCTTGATGCTCCACACTTCCCAAGGAATGCACTCGTCAGAAAAAGGCCAGCGTGATTTCTTTTTCTGGTAGAACTCCAGGGAGATCTGTCCCATCCCGTCGCTGCCCGAGTTGCTCAAAGCATCCTGTAACAGAACAGTTGAAATTACAGGCCTCACGATACACGAGTCAACAATCACATTAAAACCGACAATTACCTTGAACTCAGATACTGCTTTCCTGATCATCCTGTCCAGCTCCTCTGAGGATACCCTGACGAAAGTGAAATCTATAAAGTCGCAGTCGATATCTTGTGTGCCCACAGTGCCGATGGAGTAGGTGCCCTCCTTTTTGTAGTGAAATTTTCCGGTGCTGCGATGCAGCAAAATTGTGTGCAGCAGAGACAGCATAGCTTCTTCCACCTGCCTTGCCTCCACAGTTACCTCCAGAACTTCCGAGCGACAATTCATTGCGAATGTAAAGTTATTTCTATTAACAAAGAAAGAGCAGGAGTCGAGTAGGGCGACTGTAGCTACGGTGCAGCAGCTAGATCACGGAAGATGACGAAGATGTACTGTTTACATCCACAAATAAGCAAAAAGTACTTAGTCCAGTGTTTTAGTGTAAGTTAAAACACAAAATAGCGTTTCAATACAGAATACACAACCTCCGCAAAAAAGTAGCGCTCACTAGGCGTTGAGACATCGTAATACTAGCTAGCTAATTGTTTACTAGTCAAACAGGACAAAAGCGAGAGAGGAAGTGACTACAGGAAGAGCTACGGGAAGTCGCGTAGTTCAAAAAACCAGCTCGGATTTTTTTCCCCTTAATTTCGACTTAAAAATTAGACCAAACTAATTTTATATTAGCTCATTACTAATAAAAAATATTTATACATAAATATATATTCTAAAAGCCGAGTTGCAGCTTCAGCCGGAAAGTAAATTTTAGTACCCTTGGGGCCTCAACAACAACGTTATTGTCGCTGTGCATTCTGGGAGTTACAGTTTGTGCCACATATCCGTCTGTAAGCGACAACTTTGTACAGTCAGGCTGAAACTCGTCCGGCGGGTCGGGCTGCACTCTTCTGCAAGGATGATTTCCCGGGAATGTTACGCTTCATCTGGATATCGTCTGCTGGAGTAAGAGCACGGAGCTCGGACATATAACTCCCTTCCGGGGAAACTTTTACGGCTCTTTAGCTAACGAAAAATAGCTAGTTAACGATCCGTGGCGAAAATTAGCTTAGTAAGCTAATAGCCGTATTCAATGAGGGGAGGAGTGGGTTGTTCTGCAGATTTATTTTAATACGGATTAACTTTTATTTTATTTTATTTTTTTACAATGGTTTAGCTCTCAACAACCTGCTTGCGTAGTTGGGAGCTTCCTGATGGCACCGCTGAAGCATGGATAACGATAAGCAAAATTTGTACCTGGGGTGCTATTTGTTCTGTTACCAGTTTTGGGTGATTAACTTCATTGATTTCGCTGATCCTTAACCAGATAACTAACATGACGTTGGCAGGAAAAATCCCAAAGGAGTCGGTGTGTTAAACTCAGATTATTGCTTTTATTCCCAAAGAATGTCCGATTTAGAAAGTTCCAGTTCGTATTTTGGCTTGGAGGATCCGCAGTGGCTATGTATGGTCACATTGTTTATCGCTTCCCTCGTTACTCTTATACTGTATTTCGTACAGTACTTCCAACATAAGCTTGTGGGAAATAAGCAGGGAGTAGCAGAAGAGGACAATGCTGCGGCAGAGGAGGAGGAAGCCGCCGCTCTGCTGGGATGGGCGCTGTCACTGAAAAGCTGGAAGAGTCAGTGGAGAAGAGCTTGGTGCAGGGCTTTGAATGACGAGTCAAGGAAGCGAGAGGTGAGTCTCATGACCACCAAACAGTTGATCTGTTGTGTGGCAGGTGACATCAATAAAAGTGCATCGTGCCATATATTGTAACAGGGCTACAAAAATCATGTCTGCTATAAAGAAAGATTCCCTCAGCCTTCACTTTCACATTAGAGACATGCTTGCAGGGTGAAATCTTTACCTTCTTGCACTGGCTTTCAACCATCCTTCTTGGAATTTTCAAAGCCAGAACACATATACTGACATATCCAATGCCATACAAGCCCAGATAATTTTAGGTCTGCAAGTTGTGCAGTAGGTGTTTGTTGTTTCTAAGCTTCAATCTACTTCCTCATCAGGGTTCCTTTCTGTTGACATTTGAAGAGGACGGTCTTGAGGCATCAGACCTCAGGGTTAGCACAGTGTCCAGCTTTCAGAAGTCTGCCAGCAACAAGGTACTCAGTTACATTTTCTTTTTATGGTAGACAAGCACTGACTCATCAACTTGCCAACTTTACTATAGGTTTTTCTCAATTAAATTTGGAAAACTAATCTAGTTAGCATTTTATCAGGGGTAAATATGCTTAATTATTAAAAGGTACTTTAAAAGCCATCATGCAGATTATTGGTCATGCAGATTGTTTGTCAACTTGTATTAGAAACAGTAATTAGAAATGGTAACTGGAGAAGTAAGATAGGTATACACTGCTTATTGGCCTAGTTGGCTTTGCGGTACCACCAATGCAAGCTCGGCCCTGTCTTTGTGATCACAATATAGACCAAAATACCAGGTACTCTCTTGAGTGCAGGGAGTTTAATGAACAGAGGTTTATTTTTACCACATGGTGTGTGCGTGTGTGTGCGTGCGTGTGCGTGTGTTTAAGAAGCTTATAAAGCTGTCAAGCTCAGCACTAAGGAGGAGCAGGCAGCCAGGAATGCACCAGCAACTATGTTTAGCTTTCCCCTTATAGTGATCTAATACTATACTGATCTCAAAGAAATGTACTTTTCACTGAAATCAGAGTTAATTTGCTGAGTAAATATGTTTCTGAAAAAAAATTACCACTGGTACTGAGTTAAAGTTGCATATCCTTGCGGTAAAGATGACTTATTATGCTCTCAGATATTTATACTTAATAATAATGCTTTTGGTATCTAGTGTAGTTGTTCTTCCTTTTTAAGTTAAGTGTGAAGTTGTTGTTAGGTAAGTATGTCACTTGTGGTTCAGTTTTATGTTGTGTAAGCTCTGGTTTTACTGAGCTTTCCACCCATCAATGGCAGTACCTGCTGGCTTTATACTTTCGATTATCCCATTCTCGACTTAAGGATTAACTGGTTTGATTTTGATAGTCAAAGGTTAAGGTGACCGTCACCTCACAAAACACACTTTTGCTCATAACTAAAGAATCTACATGCTAGTTGTAGCATTTCACACAAATATAAAAAGGATAATATGTTGAAATAACTAAGAGACTAAGAAAAGTCAAAGGGCAGACAGCACAGTGGTGCCATGCTCAGCACTGTCAACTCACAGCAAAACAAAAATGTTTCTGGTTCTAACCTCCTGGTGGACTGAAAACTTCCAGTGTAGCGTTTGCATGTACTTGCTTGGAATCTGGCCAGGTGTTCCCGTTTCCTCCCACAGTCGAAAGAGGTGCTTATTAGATAAACCGGTGATTCTACATTGGCCGTATGTGAGCATGTGAGAGTGAACAACCTGTCTCTTTGTGATAGCCCTGTTGTGGACTGGTGGCCTGTCCAGGGTGTACACTGCCTCTCACCCAGTGTAAGCTGGGGTAGTCTCTAGCCCCACCTCTACCTGAATTAGATGAGCTCTTAAAAGATAGATGTCAAAAGATATTTTCACTGTGATCCATGATGCTTTGCAGTACCACTTTTCTGGTCATATTTAAACATTATAGCTCAGGAACTAGAGGGGAAGTAGTGGTGTCACAGTTGGACAGGTGCTGAATTTGGACAGACATGTAAATTTCAGTTTGAATGGTTGATGTAAACACATAACCACAAGGTGGTAATGCTAGTTTAAATAAACCACACACACAATAACATGAATTTCTTATCAATAACATTTACACATGGATTCACATGAAGCACCTTTTACTTTAGTTCAAATTCTGGGTTTCTTTCTATTTGAATTGCATTCAAATGATATGGGGTAACCGCATGAGTAGCAATGCAAATGCTGTCACTGCCTTTGCTCCAGCATTCTCTGGAGGTTACATTAAGCTAATGCCTCACTTTGTCCTCCCAACAGGCCGCTTGCTGCAGTGTGGTTGGGGAGAAGCTTCAGTTCTGTCTGAGTGCAGCATCGACAGCCATGGCTACAGCAGATCCTTGGAAGTATACTGTCTATATAGCTCCATTGGAGCTGCAGGTAAATACTCTAAATCTGTGAAGTCTTGGACTACAAAGAAACAAACACTGTTCCTAATAATTGTAGGGTCTTTACCTTACAATATAAAGCGCCTTGAGGTGACTGTTTTGTTGTGATGTGGCGCGATATAAATAAAGTTGAAATTGAAATGAATTCACTTAGTGAAATATCCCTTTAACATTGAGACCTCAGAACAGAGAGGTGCGTCCCTTGGAAGTCGCAGTTTAATGGAAGTTTTTATTGAGCATGATGCTCTGCCCAGCATTGGCTCTCTGTGGGCAGCTGCATTAGATTAAATGGCTGGGAGATCTTTTCTTGTGTGCCAAACATTTCCTTAACATGCCCGTCAGATCTGTTTCCATATAGAGCTGTCAAGGGTCCAACTGATACATTTAGGATCCAAATGACCACTGACTCTTTCTTTGTACCTGCAAATGACTGATTGGTTATCATGATCAAAAGTGGCTAACCTTCAGACTTTCTTAACATCCCTCTTATCACTACTTGGGCATAGTGCTGGAGCCACTGGTGATGTGTTGGGATATAGAATAGAAAGCTTTTATTGTCTTTAATTATGACAAAAATGTAGATTTTATATGTAATGCGTAGTGTGGGGAGGCTTTCTCCTGTTTATATTTACATGTTCTCAAATGCCCATATAAGCTAACCAAACTGCATTAAGGCTATTTTTAAACTAATTATTGTGTTTTCCCACTGAGGTCATTGTGCCATAAATACAACCTGGGTGAGAGGCTTGGAAGCTAAAGTCAGGATTAGCGTTGAGGAGTTTTTGTTTTGGTTGTGGATTTGTTGTTGTTTCAGGGACATAAAGGAAGGCTTTTGTCTGTCTTTTCACTCCCACTGTTTCAGCTTAGTCTGGAAAAGTCACAGAGCTCTTTCAAATGTTTCCATCCATCCGCTGGAACATTTGTTAGCTTTTGACCGAGATCCAAGCTAGAATACTCCTGGCTCATCATACGAGTGCACGGGTATGTGGAACAGAAGCATTTAGGATAAATGGAAACGGTGGCACAGCCAGTACATTAAGGTGTGCTGCTAAGTGTACTCTGTCTTTTAATATGTTACTGTACCTGATGACCTGTTGCATGCGATGAGGGACAGAACAGGTGACACACTTTATCCTAATCAAATATTAATCTGAATATTTTATTAGAGGCACATTTCTCTTCATTTTCAATAAAGAAAATAACCCTATTCTTCTTTCTCACTAGAGTGAAATTATGTTGCAGCTTGATAGTCCAGTTGTTTAAGTCATTTCTAAAAACAGTTCTAGGTATTACTGATGCAGGCTGTTATGTTCTTCCGGATCTGTCTGAGCATTCCCATTACTATTCCTTCCTTGCATCAAAGTCTTACGCTGGAATCCAGGCATGTTGGTGCAGGATGGCCCAGTCAATTTTTCTGTCACTGTCTTTAGTCTCTAACTGTTATTGTCATGTGGTCTTAAGTGTTGTACGCTTTGCTGATGCTTGTTAAGAAACCCTTTTCCCATGAGTCAGGCTGACTAAAGAGAAAGAGGAATCATATACATTTATTTGTATCTGTGTATTTTATTTGTGTGGTGCTACAATGACATAATTTCAGAGACTGAAAACACATTATGCGTTATCAAGAAAGCATATACTATGATACTTTAGACTTGCTTTTGTATAGTTAATGCTATTCAGCCAACAAAGAACATCAAATTAATATTGCAACGTAGCCTCTAAAATCATTCCTTACTCCTGATTTCACATCAGACTGGCCACATGAATCCCATTACAAACTGGAATCACATCCAAAGATTTCAGTCTGGAAAAGGTTAACAGAGTAATATATTCAAGATGTGGGAGAGTGTTCCCAGTTTTCTTAAGCAAGCGGCATTTCTCACTTGTTAGTCAATAAATAAACGAGAACTAGTGTAATGTAGTGTGATATGTGCTGTGGTGTCACGTGTAACACACTGATTGCATGTTATTTACATTCAGACAAGGTGCAAAAATCCTGCAATATCTTTTGCAGTGTTCTCCATTAATTACTTAGACTTTGGACTGTGCTTGCTACAGTTTCATAAGCATAAAAATATTTTTGGTTTATTATCATGGTAATCTCTAACATCACCCTATAAAGTCTGCCAGTCATAAGATAGCCAGCTGACAATGCCAGCTGCAGACCATGACAGTGGAGCTGGATTTTGTGGAACTGAATACTCAGTGAAGCGGCAGCAAAATAAATTTTTCAGTTATCAATTTGTCACAATGTACTTAACAATTGAAGTATTTGCAATTTAGCATGTGGTATGAATTAGCAGGTTGTTTCAGTGCTGTATGCTATGGATCCAAGAGTACTTGCTACAGCCCACACCCCTTTCCGGATGGTGTGTGTGTGTATGTGTGTGGGCGATGATGAATGAGTCATTTGCATTGAACACATCAAAAGTTCAAAAGATTTCAGGATGTTAAAGGCAGTAAGATGCGATACTTGTCCGTCATTTTGTTTATGTGTATGGACGGATGGTGTTTTGGATTAAGGGATTTTTTTTCTCCTTTTGTGAATCCTCTGCTAACAGAAAGGAAAGAAGGAACTGAGGTACTTTTCCTCAAAATTGTTAATGTTTGACTGTCTGCCCCTCACACGGATCAGGTCATTTCACTACGTTAAGAACAGTTGTAGACAGAAAACAAATTTGATCATGATCATTTTTCTATAAGCAATCTAAAAATCACAGCACAGCTGTTGTTTTTAACTTATAGGTATGGTGATTTTGTCATGTGACCAAGAATATAAAATTAGGGTTTAGCGGGATGTACGTTCGTGTTCGAAATGGTATAGAAGTGACACTTCAGTCTTAATGGGGCACATTTGCATCACAGTTTCATGGTTGCTCCAGTCACAGTCATTCTGATAACAGAAACAGAAAAATATGTATATAAGAAGAGCTTTGTTGGGGATTTGGCTGTATTCAAACACACTGTATGTGAGCACAGAGGGTTGGAAAGAAGCAGGCAGCTTATCACAACCTGCTGCAAACCTGATGAACTCATTCAGCTACTAAAATTTAAGGGGAAAGGGAAAAAGAGCAACCAGGGCATTTTTCAATACTTTATGCCTCCTTTAGTCATACTGGAGAACCAATAATTATGTTTAAAAAAAATGTAATGTGGATTTTGTGTAATATGACCCCTTTCACAAAGCGCGGTTATACACACCACCCACCCCCAGCTACAACACAAATAGAAGTGAATTCTGTGGGAAACACTGCATTGATTTTGTTCCTCCACACCCACCTCACACACTGAACTGCTCCATGTTTGGTATATTGCTTTATCTCCAGAGAATCATCTTTCTGTGAATTTGATAAGTACCGTATGACTCATAGGCAGCTTTTTATTTTCTCTTCCCCAGCTTCGTCTACGCATGCAAGAAGCTAAAGATGAGGTCAAGGTAAGCTGGGAAGTGTCCCACCTGGAGACGGAGGAGCTGCAGGTGAAACCCGCTTTCACTCAGGTAATTTTAAAGCAGCCGAATCACAGATGTCCTCTCAGTGAGTAACTTTATTTATTTAGCATTATTTATCTGAAATGGCGCATGAATAACATGGAGACCTCCAGATTAGGGCAAAATAGTTTTGCAGAAGGTAATAAGATGTCTGCTGAAGAGTTTTCTGTTATTATATGGGGCTGTAATCTTATCCAGACTTCAAAATGGATTTTATATTTTCATTAATTGTTTTAATAATAATAATAATGCCTTAGACTTGTATAGCGCTTTTCAAGGTACTCAAAGCGCTTTACAATGCCGTGCACTATTCATTCACACCTCAATCATACTTGGTGGTGGTAAGCTACTGATGTAGCCACAACTTCCCTGGGGCAGTCTGACAGAAGCGTGGCTGCCAGTTCGCGCCTACGGCCCCTCCAACCACCACCAAACACCAACCACAAAACATTCGTACTGGTTGGAGGTTAACCCCATCGGTGATGGGTCTTTTTTAAGGATGTGATTTGTGAAACGTTTCTTTAGCTCAGACCAGTTAGAAAACAATAAAAATGGGATTAAAACTATTAAACAAGATATTTGTTTGACCTCTACATAGGATTTTATGTTTCTAGTTTGACAAAATATTTAATATGTGAGTGATTTGACGTAATCTCTTTCTGTCAGTACAATGCCAACAGTTGCAGTGTAGCAGCCATAAAGGAGCAGCTGAGGCAGCTTTTATGTGCGACGCGTCCCTCTGTGCTGCTGAGCTGCAGGGCTGCTCAGGCCTCAGAGGTCAAGGTCAGTGAGCAAGTCTGGTCTGATGTAAGATTGCCATTTATGGTTATTACTCGCAGTTTGACTGCAGTCAGACTCTAATACGTTCCTTATTATCCAAGCAATCAGACAAGGTAACTAAGTAGAGATTCATAACTGCAGCATGAAATAATGCTCATTTAAAGCATGAGGAAATTCACTAAATGTTATTATAATCGCACGCATTACAAAAAAGGTTATTATCCATGGGTTCTTTAGCTCACCTTCACATGACGTTATGCCACATGTTTCTGATTAGATCATGCATGATTTATGTTAATTGTAGGTGGATGCAGCATGACAAGGTTCCTTTTTCAGCTTGAGTATACTCAAGTAGTTCCTCTGCTTCTCATGTAACTTTTAAGTTTGATCTGTAATAATTTGCCTGCCTGTTTGAAACCCAAAAATATTGACATTTGTATTGGTGGTCAACAGGCTCCAAAGTCCTGTTTTTTTTTTTTGAATTTTTGCTCCTATAATTTTAAATAAACCTTTATTTTAAAAGGTTTAAAATTATTAATTATTT
>VUQK01003855.1:1796-16806 GCA_015106715.1 Bujurquina vittata | reverse complement strand
CTTTGCTTATGATTCCTGATTGTTATTCTCTGACTGATAAAGCAGCCGGCGAAAAGTAGCCGGAAACACACAAGGACTGAACGAGTTAAACACAACGTTGTGGGCTGCGTGGACCCGAAAAGTAGTCACGTTTCTCCGCGCACGTCAGGTCACCTCGTAGGATCAGAGCGGTTTCCAGAGCTGCTTTCTATTACAGACCGCTGCCATTACTTTAAGGACCAGCGCGCTGAGCGCACATGCACACGCCCGCATGCAGTTGCCCAATGGCGCTCCCAGCTTAAACCCGGAGAGCGGAGAAAATGTTTTCTTAACAATCAACAAGGCTTTAAAAAATGACAAGAAAATTAAAGTTTATCTATAATTTCAGTTAGTTTTAGTTAGTTTTGGAAACTCACAATACAGTTTTAGTTAGTTATTTTTTTTCCTTTTAATCATAGTTTTTATTTATTTCAGTTAACGACAATGTTTTTTCAATTTCAGTTTTCGTTATTTCGTTCGTTTTCATTAACTATAATAACCCTGGTTTGTACAAGCTAACAACTCTAACCATCTCATCAGCTGGGTTTATTTTCTCAAAGTATCTTGCTTTTATCTAAGAATATCTGGGTCCTAATGTCACAAGGGCGGGAGGGCACTAGCTGCTGTTAGTACCTTTTTCTTCAGGGTGGAACAAATCCAAGCACAAAGCAGAAGTAATTTGATAAAAATATCAGCTGTTAGATAAGTCTAAGTAATATGTTTTAATGTCAGTCAAATCAAATTAACTTCATATGACGTAAACAAAAATAGGTAAAAGAGAAATGAACGTTACCTTGGCTCCAGCGAGCAGGCCCAGAGAGAGCGCAACACGGGCCCGCAGGTCAGGTCTATCCTTTGGCCACACATAAGACAGCATTGCAGACAGGATTTGGGTTGAATTCACCTCCTTCAGCTGTGCAAAAGATACAACCGCAAATTCTATTTATTCAAGAGAACATTGTGTAAAATATGTGAGATTACTACAATGTTAACATTCTAACTTGCCGTTTTTGACAATACTGGCAACTAACGTGTCTTTTGCATTCAGTGTTGACAATCCAAATAACCTAAAGATGGCTTTCTGGGCACACACACAGATCATCAAATGTCAACAGGAGTCCCCAAGGAGATATGCCAGCCACAATGACAGCAGAGTCTCCAGGTGGACTTGGGGATCCAGTCTGACACTACAAGTCCCATGAGATACCTGGGCTGTCATCCCAGCTGAGGCCGAGATCCCACTGGTGCCAGCATAGCTGTTTACCCACGCTCCAACACACATCTGCCACGGGGACTCTCCACAGGCCGGAGAATATGCAGTAATTCCTCTAATCCACTCAATATGGTGGCACCATGTTACGACACTGCTGTATGGCAGCAACTCCGAACAAATTACAGTGAAAGTGCACCCAACACCTGCTTTTAATCAAATACAATCAGCAATCTGTGACACTGCTGAGGGAGGATTAAAATTAACAGTTTAATGCACTTCTGAAATTTCTGTATGATTGGAGGAGAGTGGTTACGTCTAAGGTCTAACTTTGTAACAGTTGTTTGTTTTATCAGGAATTATTAAATGTAACACAACTTTCACAGTTAAACTTAATACTGTTGATCCAGCCTCAGTTAATAGAACATATTTAAAATCTATATTTTTAAGCAGTTAACACACGTTTTTGACAGTTAAGCAGTTTTTTAAGAGTTAAGTTCAGACCCCTAACCCAATTTTCACAGAAAAAAACTTGCATGACCAGCATCAAAACAGACTGAGTCAGAGACAGAATTTCATTTGTATAAGAAATATAATGAATCGAGACTTATTAACCTTCAAAACATTATACATCCCTCAAGCCAAAAAAAAAATCCAAACCAAAAATGGACTAGTATGCACAATGTAAATTATTCTATGTATAATTATTCTATGTATAGTGTGTACAATGTATATTGTGAATTACCTATTTTTATATATATTTTTTTTCTCTTTTATTTTTGTCTTGTTTTGTTTTTTCACTAGGTATTATCGGCTGCAGGTACAAAAAACATTTCACTGTACATTGTACTGTGTATAAGTGTGCATGTGACAAATAATCATCATCTTAGATTATCTTAGATCTCTGCATATTTTTTTTTTGTTTCATATACTCTTTAATTTCTATGCATATGAACATAAAAAGCTGCATTGAATGTTCACTAAAACATGGTACTACACTCACCACATTTTTTGGATCTGCACTCAGTCCTCCCCCTGCATGTCCATGCCAGCATGTCCGTTTGTCTGTCAGCTGCAAGTGCTGTGGAAGCAGTGTTCATCGTTACTCTATGTCTGATTATAATAACAAGACACCAATGCACAATTATTTGTTGATACACGCGTACTTTTGCAGCCTCCAAAATCCGACGACTGTTTTCGCTCCTGTTCGTACTCCATGTTGCTGTTCGTAGGTGTGGTGGGAAACTTAACTGAAACACAAGACCACAAATTTTACTGATGTTTATTGCTCTTATCCCTTAATTTACTTCTGTTTTAATACTCAGAAACACTGAGAAGCAATAACAGTAAATAAAAGCAAACAATGCTAAAACATCCCAGAAAAATTCAGGTCACCACAGCTTTCATTTGCAAAGTTGATCTGAACAAAGCACAGGATGTTTGGCCTCAGTGCACATTTCTGAAAGACCAAGCAAAGCACATCAGCACAAGCACTGTGTTCTAACTGTGACGTACGGCGGAGGAGGGGTGAGGATTTGAGCTTATATTGCAGGTACAGGACCTGAGCACCCTGCAGTCACTGAGTCAACCATGAACTCTTCTAGATAGATAAATATATTGGCAGAGAGATACTTTACTGATCCTGAAGGAAAGTAGGGCATCCAGTAGCTTAAGGCACACAATTAAATACAATAGAGGCAGCTATATAATTATACAAACTATGCTGTATAAACTAACTTGTACAAGGACTTAGGGCCCTAAAAACAAATAATTAATTGATTCTTTATGTGATTTCACCTAAATTTAGTGTAACCACATTCAGTTCAAAGGTTATGAAACAAACCAAACAGAAGAGAAGTTAGTTAAAGTGGTTTTTAGAAAGTCTCTGCAAACTTTAGAAACCCTTAGAAAAATAAATACTAAATTTGAGCACAGTAATGGTTTATACTGGATGAAAACAACTCATATGCCTAAAATTTGGGTCTAAACCAGGCATCCCCAAATGGCGGACCTCGGTTCGGATCCGGACCGAAATTATGTCTCATGCGGACCCGAACCCAATACCAAAACAGAAATGACCACTTAAAATCTTGTTGAGCGCTTTCTGTTTTACCGGCGCGGCTTTTACGGTCGTTACGGTAATTGTGAAGCCCCCAAGGAAACCCAAAGACCAATCGCATGAGAGTTTGGCCATACCACGTGATACCGCCAAGCAAGTTCCAGCCGGCCGTTAAACTTTGTAACAAAGTGAGGACGGATGAGAATTTGAGAGAGGTTACCTAGGAAACCACAAAAAATGAAACATAGTGACACACAGCAAGAGATACAGCCGGGCGAGACAGAGGAAAGGATAAACTGATAGCTCAGACTGGCTCTGACTACATTCAAGCCCAGCCTTAAAATTCTGGGGACAAGCAAGAGCTCACGTGACAAACGGAGCACAAAAGAAATAAGTGATTGCCTAAAAATGCTCCATTATTAAATGAGTTCAGATTTTAATTCTTTAAATAATTTGAAACGGTTGAGTCCAGATGTGAAACAAAAATGTAAATCAAACTTTTCAACAATTTCTTTTTTTCTGCAGTTAGTCATTCTGAACATGCACAGTTCACATGCACGCACACACACACACACATATATATATATATAGTTGGACTTCTGGACCTTGGCTTCATGGCATTTTGTCTGACCGGACCTGCTTTAATATGCAAACGTCCTTATCTGTTTTGACCTCCCATGTTAAGTTAGCGGATAAACAGCATGTTTAATAAAACATGAAATGAGAGTAAACATCTTCTAGTATCAGACGAGTACATGACACATGAAACGGGACTGTGATCACGTGTGACAGTTTGAGTTGGTAATGAATAAATGTAAAAGTGCCAAATAATCAATAACAATGCCTTTGCGTGAGATGACAGACTGGGTTTGTCGGGGTGGGACAGTCTTATCTAAGTTTTAGGGTAAAAAGCCATAACACGTGACTGAGACCTCTGACGGCTTACAGGGTTAGCGCACACAAACATATTGAATGCCATTGTTAAGAAAAGTGCTTGACTTAGAAGTGCTGTCCGTTCAGGTGATGTACGGTCAAAACTAACAACGATGTTATGACGCAATGTTAATGTCAACACGAGTAACCTTACTAATTGGTTAAGTTAATGGAAGGTGAGCTAGTAGTTACCCAGCTGCTTAACGCAAACATAAAACATCTGTTTGACAAATGACATGGCCTTGTCTGTCAAGCAAGCCAGATGACAAACCATCTAACACGGTAGCATTCCTGGAAGTAAGTTGGAGTCACTTTTTATCTCTGCCCTTGCCTGCTGCTGGCTGTGCTACCAAAAACACCGCTTCCTCACTCACCAGCCGTGTCCTCACTCACCAGATGTGCGCTTTGGCGTCCGTGGTCCGCCCCTGGCTCAATACGACTTTTATTCCAAACACGATACGAGCTTGTCTGTCGAACGAGAAGTGCTAGTTTTCGTCTTTGAAAGTGAATACCGCATTTCAGCGGTACCAACATCAGCGCCATGTTGACAAAGGAAGGAGGGTAGTTAGTCAACACGCCGCCCACACGTCATATCCGGCCTTCTTCAGCGTTGACAGTGTCAAAGCTAGCGGGCGAGTAGGACTTCTAAACGCTGCGTTTGTCTTTTTTGCACCAAGGGGAAAGATCCGCAGAGAACTGATTTTAAAACGACGCCTCTGGGTGTCTGCGTATCTGTGAGTGTGGTCCTAACGGATGGTGTTTGTGCGGTGACAGCTTGAAGCCTAAACTAAGCGTTGAAGCTAACGGAGGAGCACGTTGTCTTCCTTTGGCACATCGTTAGTAAGCGGGAGGCTAGCTGGCTTTAGCTTAAGTAATATATTTCTTTTAGTCAGGATGCCATGCCACAATCAGCAGCTGAACAATGTGAGCAGTGGCCAGGAGCACCCAATGAAGCAAGTTCGGTTTGCAAACAGTAGTAGCAGTGTTCCTGCAATAGTGTCCAACTCTGAACCGAGCGATGCCACCACTCAGCCTGTCAGCCAGGACAGTCTGGGACCCCAGCTTAAGCTGCTTCCTCTGAACGACCAGATCCGTGAATTACAGACAATAATCAGGGACAAGTGAGTTCCCCACTCTCCTTTACTGACACACAGTCATAAAGTTTAAAATAATACCACATATGTTAGGCCAAACCTTGTGTAGCACATCACAAATCTTAGTGTAGTATTAAAAAAAGTCTCCCTGTACACATATGTGGATCATCTCATATTAACTGATGAAATGGTTCCAGCTTGACCATCTCTCATTTCCCTAAAAAAATTCCAATGGTGTGGCACACTTCTTAATAGGGAAACTACTAAAATTTTAGCTCTCAAGTGTTATTAGTTTGTTGTTAAAAATATTTTGTGATGAAGACAGGGGTATTTTCAAGCCTTTTCTGTGGAGCCATTTTCAAATGGCTATATATCTAAAGAACTACTTCACTACCCAGGAAGTCATAGTAGCAGATATTTGGTTGGAAATTTTTGATTTGGGCAGTTTTCCTTTAAAGAAGTGTGTCGTTTTTTTCAGGGAAATCAGAGATGGTCAGGCTGGGATTTATTTCTTATATTTGGTTAGTTGAAATGGAATGGCCCAAATAGCTTCAATAACAAAGCAACATGATAAAAAACCCAAACATGTTATTATGTGTATGCAATGCTGTCCGTGACAGTGACTCCTGTGACGTTTCAAGGAAAAGTCAAATAACAATTTCATCTACAACATTTTGTAGTTGTTGCCTCATGTTACTTTACCAAATGCAAAGAGGAATCATTACCATCTGTTCCACATACAAAGATTTGAAATTGAAGCAGTACAGTAAGCATGTGGTGGCTCCCTGTGGCTTTGACAGAAAATGATACTAATATGAATATTTTACCTTTGAATTTGCTGAATTTGATTATCATAAATGGAGCAGCAACATCACATTGTTGTAATGAAAATGCAATGCTAAATTATTAGATAATCATAAATAGACCACTGCAAAAAATGTATTTTTTTTACACCTATTAGTATTGTGATAGGCTAACTTGTACATATTAGGCTGTGTCATCTTCATTAAAACAGGATAAGAATTAAGTTAAAAAAAAAACATATATGCAGTTTCCACAGGCCTGTGCAGTGCTGTCGGAAATTAACTACATCCTTAGAGCTTCAATGATTCATTGATCATCACCATGTGGGAGCACCTCTATGAAAGCAGAAGTTGCTTTACTTTGCTGGTCTGGAGCATTCAGGTGTATGTTAACAAAATGCTCCAATCTTTCCAGGAGTGAGTTGCCCATTAAATTCACCCCAAGTTCAGATAGTGCAATGTTCAGAGAAAATGCAACAATCCCAAGAGCTACATCTCACACTGTAGGCCTCAGTTAACATATTAAATGTGAAAGTTCATGACAGTCCTGCTAAAAAAAAAAAAAAAGACTGTACTAGCGTGGTTTGTTTTGAAGAGTTGTCTGGAGAAAGCTTCTGTCCTTGAAACATGACAAGTACAGCTTAGGGTTGCAAAGTTGTTCTGAACAAACCACAAGATGTTTGGCCACAGTGTGCATTTCTGAAAAACCAAACTATGTTCATCAGCACAAACACTGCATTCTAACTGTGATGCACGGTGGAGGAGGGGTGATGATTTGAGCTTATTTTGCAGCTACATTACATGGGCACCCTGCAGTCACTGAGTCGACCATGAATTCTTCTGTATAGATTGATGGATGGATAGATAGATACTTAATTGAATCTTGAAGGAAATTAGGGCATCCAGCGGATTAAAGCACACAATTAAATACAAACAATAGAGGTAGCTATAAAAACTATACAAACAATATACAATGACTTAGGGCTCTAAAAACAAAGAATACAGGGATACAAATGAGTCCGGTAGTACAGTATGCATATACAAATGGATAATCATCAATCAGAGATGGATGAGCAACAATGGAAGTGACATTGTACAGTAATAAAGAGATAAAGTGAAAGATTTACAGACTACCAAACATCAAATTAGTTTAAAGATAACTGTAACTGTGGAGATAAATAAATGTGCAGATAAAAGTGTCTTTATATTCAAACCAGTAAGTTCACCAACACATGTAATGAGGATTTTATGTTAAAGTCTGATGGCTCTTGGATGGCTCTTGGAACAAATAATGTGTCAGTTGAGCAGTTCTGTGAGAGAACAGACTCCTCTGTTTCATTATTCTAGTGTGTAATGGGTGACATTGTCTGTGATAGAAAGCAGTTTTTCCAATGTCCTCCTCTCTGCCACTGTTGTCAGAGAATCTAGCGCCACTCCGACCACTGATCCAGCCACCCTGATTAGCTTATGAAAATTGTCTCATGCAACAGCGGAATGATCCCAAGCACGATAACAAATCTGCAACAGAATGTCTGAAAAAGAAATTAATCAAGGTGTTGCAATGGCCCAGTCAAAGTCCAGACCTCAGCCTGATTGAAATGCTGTAGCAGGACCCTAAGAGAGCTGTACATAAACAACTCTAAACCTCAGTTAACTGAAGCAACATCGGGCATAAATTCCTTCACAAAAATGTGAGAGAGCCTGATAGTCTTTTAATTTTATAGAACCACATAGAGTCTAACTTTCTTTTTCACATGACTGCATAACAAGTGCCTTAAATAAGTAGCCATTGTAAGGCTATGATATTTTTGCTGCTCTGTATAGATTATTGGGGTGTTAAGAATTGCTTAAAAAATGTCTCTTTTAATAATAAAGTCTGCTGACCCGTGATCTACAACAGTCTAATTCAAACTAATTTTTATGTTTCCAGGACAACCAGCAGAGGAGATTTTGTGTTTTGTGCAGACCGCCTGGTAAGATTGTGACGTAATTACAATATTCTGTAACGGTGTGAAGATTGTATGAATAATGTTTCACTGTTTTTGTCCTGGAAAACAGATCAGGCTTGTAGTTGAAGAGGGCTTGAATCAGCTCCCCTACTCGGAGTGCACAGTGACCACACCAACAGGTGAGGAGGATCTCTCTCTGTAATAACAGTCATTGTTCAGGTTTAAATACTGTGTTAGACAAAAATGGAGCTCCTAATTTTGACCAGTGGGTTCCAGTGGCTGAATGCTTTAACTCCAGTATCATATGACTGTGTGGGCTTTTTCAGAACAGCTACATTTTGTGACTGCTTCTGCTTCATATTTTCCCTCAGGGTACAAGTATGAGGGTGTCAAGTTTGAAAGAGGCAACTGTGGAGTCAGCATTATGAGGAGTGGTAAGTTAAACCTGCTCAAGCACACCTATCAAACCAAATTAGTGTCTTTCCTAGGAAACACACAAGTCTTCCACACAACTGTGTGTACTCGTGCTCAACATCTCTTTTGCTCTTACTCATCAGCTTGAGTTATCATTTGCACTGAATCGTAGACTTCCCTCTCGTTTGAATACTAAGTTATAAAAATGTTATGGTAGGCATGTTAGACAGCGACTTGTCTTTGCTTTTGTAGAGCATATTCTCTGAAGGCTTTGTTGTCAGCAGACCGCACAACCAAAAGTGACACTTGTTATCTATCCTTTTGGTTTAATGAGACTGTTACCATAGCTGTCTGCAAAGCCTGTTTTGACAGTCACGCTCGACTAAAACATAAATTGCTGGCATTTTGGACACAGTATGAAACTCAAACACTGTACCTTTTAAGGTAACACACCAGGTAAGTCAAAGCACCTGCTTTTATTGGTTTCCACACTGCAGTCACATCTTGACACATCCTCGTGGGTTGAGCTACAGCGCTGCAATGACCGTTTCACAGAATGAAGTTACAGTCTGAGCAATATGTGAACTTTTATGTGCAGTTGTGTAGGAAAAGCAGACGATTCTGCATTTGTTATAGATGTGGGAGGAAAATTGATGGAGCATTGTGATTTTTAAATGGCACCAGCCGTGTCTTTATTTTTCGTTTTCAGGAAAATATAGAATAAATCTTTAACTGTTCTTAAAACAAACTGATTTGGCATCAGCGCGTCTTACCGGAAAGATGAGCCACAAATCACACGTAGGTGCAGGTCAGCTGGAAATCCCCACTGATGACAACACCAACTCCAAGCCACAAATATGTTTCAGTAATCGTTCAACCACCATCGTGTTCCACGTGTTTTCTCACAGGTGAGGCCATGGAGCAGGGTCTGCGTGATTGCTGTCGCTCTATCCGCATTGGCAAGATCCTCATACAGAGTGACGAAGAGACACAGAAAGCCAAGGTCTACTATGCCAAATTCCCCCCAGATGTGTATAGAAGAAAAGTGCTGCTCATGTACCCCATTCTCAGTAAGTAACTGAGGGCTGGGCTCTTTTTTTTTCTTTTTTTTTTTCTTACTGGTGACTCCAGTTTGTCACCTTCAGTAACATGTTAATGTCAAGAGATGTTCTGTGCACGTGTAAAAAGAAGGGTTTTTTTTTTCTTTTTCATTTTGAAAAATCTCCCTTGAGTTGACCTTCATCACTAAGTCTGCATTTCCACATCATGCCGGCCCATTCACACTGCTCTGATAATTATGGTTCTCATGGGGGTAATTATACAGTGCCTGGGAGATAGCCACCAGGCTGCTGAATAACATAATGAGGGCCAACAAAAATAGTATCTTAATAGCCCCGGTTTCCCTGTGTCACAAAGCAGCATTTTTCTGTTCTCAGCTTTAAAAAAAAATGTAACCAAGCTAGGCTCAAGGTATATTTAATAATGTCAGAATGATGGAACATATGGTTTCATTGATGCATGCTAACTGGATGTGAAATTAAAGCCTGCCAAGTGCTCAGACTCATAGGCACATCAATCAGCATGCAACTCACCTCCTTTTTGAGATGCTTATAATGCATGGGTTGCATATATTTTAATAATATATTTTTTTAAAAATGCAGTTTTGTAGTTTGTTTTATGATTCTGTCATGAATTGTCACATATCGTTAAGCTGAGTCAGAAAATTCAATATCTAAACTTTATTGTGACATCGTAAGCTGGAATGTGAATCAGACGAGTAACCTTATATTCTGTGTCTGCAGGTACAGGGAACACTGTGATTGAGGCTGTGAGGGTGCTGATAGAGCACGGCGTGCAGCCCAAACATATTATCCTACTCAGCCTCTTCTCCACACCTCATGGTAAGCCACACAGCACTCGTCACCAGCTTGTTTTTTTTTTTTTTTTTGGTCACTGCTCTCAGATCAGACATTTTGTCCTCTAGTGCTCCTCCACTCCTATTTCTGCTGCGTCAGTGTCTTCATAAAACATACTGCAGCTAAGCACATTGAGGTTCTGTGGCACTGCTGATATGAAGGTTTGCTCGGCAGTCACCGGCAAACTGTGATGCTAGAAAATAGAGTTGTCCTGTAATTTCTGGATGTTCTCTGCAGTTTTTTCTCCTTTAGTTGTCGGGCAGAATGTCATGACATTAATTGTAGATGTTCATGGATTGTTTCCCCTTAAGCATAAGAAACATTTAAATTTGAAGGATATTTTGCTTTAAAATGTAAAAAGCTATTTAATTCTCTAAAGGGGATGAAGCTTTATAAACCTGTTTTCACTGGTTTATTAAAACCTGGTGTATACTATATACTTAGTCACCACTTTATTAGGTACGCTATTCAGCTGCTCCTTTTTCTGAATTCTACCAGCAGGTCCAAATGATGAGTTATCATGATGCTCACCGTGAATGTAGCAAAGCTCATATCATCTTAAAGTGGATGTATTGTTCTCTTTCTAGTAACGTTTACGCTCACTGGCCACTTCATTAGGTACATGTTGAACTGCTCATTTATCCAAATATCTACTCAGCCCACTGCATGTAGGCATCTAGTCATGGTCGAAATGACCTACAGAAATTTATCAGAATGGGGAAGAACTTTGAACATGGTGCCAGATGTATTTGTCTGTATATTTCAGAAACTGCTGATCTGCTGGGATTTTCTCACAGAACCCTCTCTAGAGTTTACAGAGAATGGTCTGAAAAAGAGAAAATATCTAGTGAGCGCGGTTCTGGGAGAAAATATCTTGTTGATGCCAGAAGTCAGAGGTCAGACTGTTTTGTACTGATAGTAAAGCACCAGCAACTGGAATAACCACTTGTTACAACCAAGGTATGCATAAGAGCATCTCTGAACACACTACAGATCAAACCTTGAAGCAGATGGGCTTCAGCAGCAGCAGACCCCACACCGGGTGGCTCTCCTGTCAGCTAAGAACATGACAATTGAGGCTGCAGTTCCCACAGGCTGACCAAAATTGGACGATAGAAGATTGGAAAAACATTGCCTGGTCTCATGAGTCTCAGATGGGAGAACAACATTAAACAACAGTACTAAGAAGGTGTACCTAATAATAAAGTGGCTGGTGAATTTATGTTCCTTTTAGTTACTGGAGGCCACTAAAATGTTGTTGCGCTAACTTTTGATAATCCCCTTGTCAGTGTGGAATTAGCCCATTGTTACATATCCTTTTTAATAATCTAAAATCAGGATTTTTTATACTAACAGTGTATCTGACAATGGTAAAGGAGTTGTAATGAGCCAACAGGATCCCCTGCAGTTCTCCTTAGTTGACAAAGCTTTGTAGTGAGTTTCAGTTCATTGTTTTGTATTGGTTCATTCTCACTCTATTTACAGCTAGAGCAGAAAGCTGCCTTAACAAAAAAGCACTTAAAAGGCCACAGTAGGTAGCGAGTGGAGTAGCTGATGAACATGGTGGACTTAAAGGTAGATTTTTCCCCTCAGGGGATGTAGAAGCAAAAACAGTGCCAAATACCAGATAAATAATAATTTTGTTTGGAAGCAGATGTGTGTAAATATGCAGCGACTTGCTAATATGTTTGCTGCATTAACTTAAAAAGTGAGGATTTGTCTGTTGTCTTGCTTCTTAAGGTCCAGACTCCTGTGTCAGTTTTACTGACTGGGAGTTAAGTTGGTTGCTTTTTCACCTTTTTTCCATTCTGGTTATGAACTGGCATTTCATGGCAGTCTTACCTCCATAAAATAGTTAATCAGGTTTTGGCTGCTGCCTTCTCATGTAGCTGCTGCTACTTTTACTTTAGTTTCAAACAGAAACTGAACCCACTGTGCATTTCTCTTCTAGGAGCCAAATCTATAATCCAGGAATTCCCAGATATCACGATCCTGACCACGGAAGTTCACCCAGTGGCTCCAACACATTTCGGACAGAGGTACTTTGGCACCGACTGATTTGAGGACAACCTGAGGAACATGATCTGCAAAATGTTTTGGTTGTATTTTACATGTACTTTGCGTTGTATTTGTCATGTTCTCCTCGTTGTGCCAAATACTGCTACTTGATTTACAAATTTCATGAATAGTTATCAAATTTATCAAACTGAAATGTATTTATTTTATGCTGTGTAGTCATGCTATAGAAAGAAAACTACACTTAACCATGTAAAGAGTTCAGCTTGGATCATTTTATTTTGCATGTTACAACATCTGGTGGATCAATAAAGAATGTATATTTGTTTACAGACAGCAAATGAAACTATTGGTATTTTTGAGGTGATGAAAAAGGGAAGCACCACAATCACATACGCCAAAGACAGGTTAAAAAGGACCACATGTGCTCTAGCGACACTGACTTCCTGCCTGCCAACATTTCACCTTCTGTAAATATCCCGTTTGATAAAAAGTACATTGCTTCAATAGTTCACTCAGTAGAACAAAATATACAGACACTGCCTGCAGCAGGTATGGTGCAAACTCAGTACACAAGAAGAAATAAAAAGCAGACTTTTATAACAATAGACAAAAGACTAGATGACGCACTCAACATCCACATCTTTCCTAATGTTTTTATACAGGCCTTCAAACACCAAATCATATCCCTGATAAATAAACCACAGTTTCAGTCAAATAACAGAAGCCTTTCTCAAATGAGCAGCATTCAGTTTGGCTTAACACAGGAAAAACTGATCCGACAAAGCATCAAAATAAAACTGAAGAGCTTATGAAAACCCAACTTCTTATGCATACTGAATAAATGGGTGTACTCAGTTAAAGAAGTGGTTTTCAGTTAAGTACATTGTCTAAATACACAAGTTCAAAAGCAGTCTCAATAAGAATCTCTTTCATTGGTATTAAAAATACATAAACACAGGTACAAACAAAAAAAAACATATTGCAGAAGATCACTGCCCTCTACCAACCGGTGGATGAGGATCAGTTAATATATATGTACAGTTGTATGTCTAAAAAGATCAGAAACAGACATAGAAGAACCTATGTCCTCATATGCATGATTAAGTGCCTATAACAAAAGCAATATTCATGTTTGTTTTTAAAGCCCCTGCTTATATGTCAAGTGTTATCAGAAATAACTGATTTTAGAAAGAAAAAAAAAAGTAGGACTGATTTGATAAAGTCTCTCATATGCTCACCCCAGACATAAATCTAACCAATTACTGCATTCTTTCTAATCAGTGTAGCAAACAGCATTGATATGATATACAGTATACTGAGGATGACTCCACTAATAGATAATAGACATATCAAGTTTGCCATAATACTCAGACGTAACATGTAATAAGGTCTATATGACCCAATTTATGCTTGTGTTTTTGTTACAGTCACCATTCTGATTAGACACTGATATAATGGCATTCTAACTGCAACGGGGACGCTAAATCACTCCATAAAAGGGCAATAATGATGAGTTCTTTCATAAATAAGTGCCCAAAATGTTAGTGCAATGTACTCAAAAGGATAAGAAGGAGCAGGAGGATACATTCCGAGGTGATAAACTCCAAAAACAGAGGAATACTTGTTAATAAGGCGCAGGTTAAGTTAGTTTTTTTGTTTGTTTTTTTTCTTCAGTATGCTTAAGTGTAAGTCAAATCTTGTGTTTAAATGCTGTATAACCCCAAACATCTAGAGGCCAAACAATTTCTGGAGAATTCTGAAGCCTCGTGAGTGAGTTCCCTCCCCACACCACCAACCAAACCATAAGTTGCAACACTGTAAGCTTAACTCTGAAACTGAAACCTGTAAAATTGCACACTGCCAGACAGGAGCTTTAGAGGTTTAAATGCCTTGTCAAGATAAACAAATACAGGCAAATGTTTGCCCTGTAATTAATAATAATAAAATAATAGTTGTTTGTCTGTAAATGAGGGAATACCCACCCACCCCCCACACCCAAAATAAAACCAATGCTGATGAGAGGAGAGGTGATGCTTCCGCTGGTCATCCAATGAGTTCCTTTGTTCATCAGTATGTGAAACATCAGGATAGAGTTGGCAACAACAGTCCAAATGCAGCTCTTTAATCCTCTCGTTTGGCCCCCTTCCAGTGTGTCTGAACGTCCTTGTGATTTGGAATGCATTTACTTCTCAATACACAGTGTGTGAGATACAAGTCTACGTCTGTACCAGTGTAAATTATTCCTCCATCTCTATGGTAACAGAGGGGTCCACATCCTCCACTGGAATGATGATTTAAAAAGAAGAGAAAAAAAATCAGCATATAAATACATTTTTTTCTGTGGTTTTGTTGTAACTGATGCAGCTGGTAGTTAACCATGTGTTTCATATGATCAACAGGTGGTAGCACAATATAAACACAGCAGGAATTTTAGTGGAGCCTTCAGGTCATTTTAACTGAACAAATCTGCCATTGCTTGGTGCCATTACTGTGGCAAAGAAGGTGCACACTACTATCTGCTGTGCCTTTAGTCCAAGGTTACGAACTGTGTCCGTCTTATTGCGCCTACTGTGCAACCTCCACAGTAGTTTTTTT
>VUQK01003843.1:1683-16788 GCA_015106715.1 Bujurquina vittata | reverse complement strand
GGCCCATCTCTAAATGTAAAATTTAGATCCCCCCCCCCCCCCGATATGCAGGATATCCAAATAAGTTATAGACAGACACCAATCTGTTTTCTTTTCATTCCCTCTTCAACTCCTCAGGTCTCTCCTTCTCAGCAGTGGTCCTCCTGATACCAGCAGGATCTATAATTAATGGAGTGGAAGTTGCATTGTTGACCTTTTCACAGGTGATCATCACAATGACGTGCCTGTTAATTGGTCAGCCATCACTCTTCAACCATCGCCACTGCAATTATCACACAATCGCTCGCTTGCATACGCTTAAAGAAAGAAACGACGCCACACAGAGAAACATCTTGCAGCACATGCACAGACTCACGACTACAGCATAAAGCTAAAATAAAATTTAAAAAAGAACCTGCGATATCAAAACTTCCCATGCAATTTACTCTGTTCTCACATTGTATGCTTCTATCTGTCTCTCTCTGTCTCTCTCAACACACAAACACACACATGCATATGCACTAGTTCGCTGTAAAATATCCTCTATTAGCTGCCTGCTCTTTTTCTCTCTCTGGGTGTTATACCTGGCTATTATTCATAATGACTGTGACATTAAAATAATGAAAACGCTGTTTGCTAATGCTGCACTTAGCACACGTGCACACACTTGTGCAGACAGATAAACACACACTATACACAGGATGAAGAAGTCAAAGTGATTTGGCTTCGACCAACAGAATGTCCATCTTTTTAGTGTATGTTTGTATGCGAGAGTGTGTGTAAGTGTGCAGGAGTGGTGGAAGGTAAATGTCATTTATCCACCTGCAAAGATTTCATAGCCCCCAAAGCAGGAGCTAGTGTCCTATTCCACAAACAGGACAGTTTCCAGAGTCTTCTTAGAAACACTGAGCGCGCTCAGGGAGACTGAAGAGTATAATACAACTGGAGCTTTTTTAAAAAAAATCTTTCATTCCTTTGGTACAGTTCTAAACTTGGACACTGGGGAGGCACGTCACTCAAAACACTCCATTATATTCAGACACTGTCAAGATCTCAGAATAAATCTTGTGACGATCATGGGTAGACACACAACCACATTCACGCATCCACGCTATAAAGCCCACGTAAAAATACCAGCAAGATCTGTTATGCCTGTGTGTGGTTGAACAGTATGAAAAAAAAGCTGGAAAAAAGGAAACATTATGTGCAACTGCCTAACAAGAATAGGACATCTTCTTCTTCTTTTGGCTGCTCCCTTTAGGGGTCGTCACACCGGATCACCTGCCTCCATCACACCCTGTCCGTAGCAGCCAACCCTCTGCATTTCCCTTCTTCACTACATCCATGAATTTTCTCTGTGGTCTTCCTCTTTTCCTCCTCCCTTGCAGCTCCCTATTCATCATCCTTTGTCCAATATATCCACTACCCCTCCCCATGTCTAAACCTTTTCAGCCTTGCCTCTCTAACTTTGTCTCCAAAACGCTTGAAGTGAGCTGTCCCTCTAATACACTGATTTCCAATCCTGCTACAAACAGAGTTTTCTGGAAAAACTAAGCTCAAAAGTCCTACAGCTTCAACGTAATGGCTTACTTTACCACTAGAAAAGGTTGGGTTGCCACTGCAACAAGTGCAGCTATATGCTTTACCCCCGAACAGATACTACTTCATTGCCAACATGAGTACTGAGGTGCTTTAGCGGGACGCTACACAGAGACTTCAAGAAGGCTGGATACTCCAAATGATGACACTGTGACAGACATCTGAAGTTCTCAGCTAAAGATTCTGATCAGAAATCTTGTGTTGGAGAGCAAGACTCTACTTAGGTAGGCTGGTACAACTTTTATTCTTCTTTATGTCGAAGAATATAAAATGGTATTTTACACTGAAAGCGAAAAACGATTGTTTTGGAGAGAACAGTTCTTTCTCAAATGACCCCCAACTCTCTTGAGAGTTCCTCAAGGATGTCACTGTGTGTGGTACATCAGCATGATGCATTTTACAACACACAGGGCAGTTAAAGCTACAGCAGGCAGAAAATCTAGCACTCCCCTTCCACCAGAAGAGTATGAATATTTTATTGCTCTCTTAATGTCTCTTACGTCTTTATGCTCTTTAACCTGATCTATTCACCTGATCTGGTCTGAGAAGGCCTGTCCAAGGTCTCTTGTCATAGGTGAAATTGTCTAAAGCCTGAAAACAGAGTCCATGTCTGTTTTCAGGGGGTGCACAGGTCCAGTTCTCTCTAAGAACACTGGAATTACAATATAAGCGCTTATTATAGATTTTCTCTTTGGCGACCCCAGCTTTATGCATAAAAAATAGATGTAATACCTGACTTGTCTGAAGATCTACATTTCAATGACCGATGGGCTAATTGTTATGTTTATGTTGCTCTATCTCTCCATTTCCATCTCCATTTCTGCTCCTCCCTCCATCCACCCTCAACTCTTTCTCTATCTTACTGCGTCTCCTTCCTTGTCAAGATGCAATTATTTGCAATTTGCCTAAGTCATCCATTTGCTGGGACACCAAGCAGAAAACGAGGCAATTTGGTGTAAAATGGAGGCAGGCGGGTGTCTGAGCATATGCATGCATGTGTGCATGTGAGTGTGTGGACAAGACAGGGGAAGGTCCAGGAGCTGGTGGGGGGCCATGTAAGGACTGTCACACAGACGTGAAAATTAATGTCATGAACACGCGCACAGATCTGTACGTGCATCTCAGTGTGTGAACCTACCAGTCTGCACACATGATGATATCAAAGTGACCCTCCAGTGCAGAAATATCCATCTCGCAGTCCCACCTTACTACCCTGTAACACACACACACATATAAAAAGAAAGACTAAAGTTTAGAAGCTGAAGGAAAGGCGTCAGAAGACAACCAGTGCTGATAAAACACCACACCAAGCAAAAGCTGGGGTTTTTTTTTCCTTTTCTTCCCTCACTGCTTCTTTTTGTGCTTCTTGCCTTCTGACAGCTCTCTTTCTGACCCCCACTGTTTTTCTGCTTCAGAAGAGACTTGGAGAGAGCATCAGGAAGGGAAGACATGTCACCTGTGAGGTAAAGAGGGGTGGCTTCTGACATGACACTTGACATTTATACCATGTGAACACACACATACACACTGAAAGGCCACCTCCATAGAGGTTTCCAGTCAACAAGCACACTCTCCTCTTTCTTACCTGATAAACACGATGACTGCCAAAGTGTAACGACACCTAATGATTTTCACATTGTTGCACACTGTATGCTACCCAACCTTATGCACACCATGAAGAACCATTATAAATACAAAGAGGGTGAGATGAGCAGGGTGAGCTCATCTTGCCATGGTTCTCTACGGTAAATATACTTTAATGTATTCTTCTGTGGGTTCTTCTCAAAAAGCAATAATCACAGCTTGAAGCTGAAGAAAAGTACCTTTAAGTGCCACTACTAGATGCCCATTTTAGCTAAATTCACTGCCCCAATCAGTTTTCTGGTGGTCAAGCCAGGAAGGTCATCCCCCTGGTGAACTCTGGGTGCATTCACGTTATTTTGATTCGGTTATAGTGGCGCCATTTATCAGAAGATAGTTTGGCTGTTTGTTAGCTCGGTCAGTTTTTGGATCACTTTTTATTAATTACGGCTTGTTCTTGGATTAGCTGGACTAATAAATCTGCACTGTGATATATATTTTTGTTCAGTACAGTGGTAATTGCTTACCTGTTTTCAAAATTATGAAATTTTAGCATTAATTAGGAACCCTTTCCAAAAGCTGGCAATGTTGCTGTACACATTAGACATGTTTTTAAATCTGATTTCAAGTGTCCCACTTCTGATATTTTTAAGATCATGGCTCACCGATAACAGATCAAAAAACCTCTAGGCTCCAG
Organism: Bujurquina vittata; assembly: GCA_015106715.1. Taxonomy (NCBI): domain Eukaryota; kingdom Metazoa; phylum Chordata; class Actinopteri; order Cichliformes; family Cichlidae; genus Bujurquina; species Bujurquina vittata. The sequence goes on along the minus strand of VUQK01003843.1, from coordinate 12,932 downwards.
CTCAGCTCCAAGGAAAACCAGTGGGTGATGCCATTGCTTGTTACCTCCATCTGTTTTTCTCCCAAACTTTACATATTTTGATCCATCTATGGTGCTGACAGAGTTCAACATAATATCACTTTTTTCTTTTCTTTTCTTTAAACATTTTGGTAAAGAGTCAATACAGGCATGGCCAGCATGGTGACACAGTAGTTAGCATTGTGTCTCACAGCAGAAGGCCCTGGGTTCGAATCCACCATAGGTGTGAATGTGATTGTGAATGTTTGTCTGTTTCTCTGTGCTAGCCTTGTGACAGACTGACAACCTGCTCAGGGTGTACCCTGCCTCTCACCCTATGGCAGCTGGTATAGGTTCCAGCTATGACCCTGAACTGAATAAGCTCTATGTCCACCTCCCCAATCATCAGACTGTGGGAACTCAGTCTGTATTTAAGTCATTATTTTCTCAATTACTCGTCGCTGCTATTTGCCTAACTCTGCTGACGCTTACATTAAGTTTTTGTTGTCGGGTACCAGAGACTGATATGCCATTGCTTTCATGCTACAGTTTGCTTTTGAGATCATGTAAAGAATGTGCTGATGCTGTGCACTGTTAGAGGAGCTCCGTTTTCCTCTCCATCTCTTCTTCCACACCATTTTCTCTTCCTCTTATTCACACTGTCAGGCAGATTGGGGGATTATTAATTAGGCATTATTAACACTCAGTAAACAAAACATTAGGCCCCGCTAGAAACACAATCTCAAATCACAGCAGGAGGCCCCAGTACACGCACACACATATGCATGGATGTGCACACACCATCACACGACATGCCCCTCCCCATCCATCCCCTTGTACAATCGCATCGTGCCCTTCGCCCTCTCTTGCAGCGCGGAGATGACAGCAGGCATAATCTGAAAAGAAAACAATCAAAGTAATGTAGCCTAATTATACGTTTACTTTTTCACTCCATCTTCCACTCATGTAAATATGCGCAGGAGCGCGAGACAGCAAAAGAGAGAGAAGAGGTAGGGGAGCAAAATCGTCAGTCAATGGAAAAAAGCCTTTTTAAGGCAGGGACAACAATTAACTACGTTTTAGCCCGTCCTTGCATATGAGGTGCGAGTTTGTGTGTGCGCACGTGTGCAGTGGAAGTTCTCTCATTGGTTTCCGGATGAGAAAGCCCTATCAAAGGGGTCTTTTTCTTTAATGATCCCACAAGTGTGTACGTAGATAGATTTTGCACTTAAAGAAAGGGTATTACAGTGTGTAAATAACCATGCTGCATAAAAATGTTTAACAAAAAGTGGCATATTTATTGACGATTCTAATGTAGAATTAATAGAACAGATTTCCATTATACAACGGTCACAAATGTGTGAAGGCATATTTCTCTGTGTACAGCCAAGAAACAATGGTCTCACCTGGAAGATACACGTGTTGAGCCAAACTTTCCAGCTTGCCTGTTTCTCTCAACCAGCCCTCGAACATCTGGCGTAACAAAGTCAAGGATTCATCAGACATACTTTACATTACATGCAAAAGCCAAAGAAATGTTTTTCAGATACAATCTCCGTGCATACACTTCATGTATAAGAGAACAGATGCTACAAATAGATAAAAGAGAAAAGGAATTAAAAAGTAAGTGAGGATTCCAAATTTGAAAAATTTGTTTTAAATCTTTGTCAATATGTATGGAGGAGGTCAGGAGAGAGGTACAGCTGTGTATACAGCCATCTGTAAAACACAGTGGATGGTTTGGGGCTGCATTTCAGCCGGTGGTGTTGGGGATCTTCTCAAAACCAAACACAAGAAAATGCAGTCAGATTTTGAGACAACAATTCCAACTGGAAAGCGTCTGACTGGAAACCGCTTCATTTTTCAGCATGACAATGATCACAAGCACACTGCCAATGCAGTAAAAGCACACCTGGATAGAAAAACACTATCAGTCATGTATCGGCCTCCCCTGAGTCCAGAGGCAGAAACTGTTCCTGAAGACTACTTAAAGAAATTACAAGAAAGCTGCTGAGGAGAGTTTAATCTCTGTTGATTTTCAAGCTTCTTTTTTGTCTGCATGTTTCAATAATATTTCTGATTTTCTAGCAAAATCTAAAGAAATTATATTTTTCCACAATACTGCATGCATTGTTTAATGCAAACATCTGTGAAGTCTGTTTGAAAGCATAACCCAAAGATCTAAACTACTACTGACCACCCACTTAAAGATATTTAGTTGATGGTTTCTGGAGTGGAACACAGCAAAAGCGGTGCATCAGGATATAAAATCTAAGATCCTTTTTTAAGTAAAACCACATATGGTAGGGCCCCAAATGGAGAAAGCTTCAGTGAGCAGAGATCATCTCCAGGGATAGAGAGCCAGTCTGCAGAAGCAGATCACAGCAGCCTCTAGCTGGATCAATGGGAAGGCTTTTAACCACAGATACAAAACTCACACCGTCCCTCTCATATGCAAAGACACACACACACCAAGACACACAAAGGACGGGTGATTGATGTCAAGTTGTCTATTAATACACTGGCTTGTGGAGTTGCAAAGCAATTCAATTAGGATTTCCTTGTCTTTAAAGCCTGCAAAGAGCTGAGACAAATCCAATCGACAAAGACAAGAGCACTGAGAGAGCAAGAGGGAGAGAGCAGAAATGGGTGAGAAGCTGATAGATGGATTGATAGCTGGAGAGTCGATTCAAAATCAAAGAGGCCTCCTGAACACAGATTCACAATAATATGTAGGTTAGCACATACACAAGAACAAACATGCAAAACACATACAGGACACCTGCGCACGAGTGCACTATGCATAGGGACAGGGCGAAGAGCAGAGCAGCTTACTGTAATCTCATCACCAGCACACCACAAGAGGAGAGGTCAGCCCATGCACAAACACACACACACACCAGTTGAATGCACACGCATGCGCACACACACACACAAAGAGGAAAAAGTGAAAGAGAGAGAGATTTGAGTATTATTGAACATTAAAGTGGAAGAATATTTGCTCCCATCACTAGAAGCAGACAAGTAGCAGCCAATGGCATGCATCAATCATTCTTAATGGAACATTTCAATTGATTTTCAGCACGAGTATTCAAGGTCACAGCAACAGAGGCTCTCGACTCTATAGTGTGTGTGTCTTTGTGCATGTTTCTGCACTATAAATGAGGTCAACAACTTCTGAGGAAAAGGGGAAAAATCTATTCTCTAGATATATCTAAATGTCATCGGTTCACATTTCTTTCTTGCATATCTTCTCATCTGTTTCACTGTACAAAACTGAACCCTATCACAATTCCTTATCATTTTCTATTCTAACACTAGCGGCACAATAATGCCATGCGAGATAAACAGTAGCCATTAGCACAAGGCTAAGACCAACAGCTTCCTTTACAAGAGGAAATACCACACAGTGCCTGCGGTATGTGAATGGGCCAATTTGGCTGAGCCCAGAACAAATTATGTGTTTTTCTCAGCCCCCCCTTTTTCTTTCAGTGTATGTTCGATCCATTCTCACTATGATTTCACTTACAATTCTCTCTATGTGTTTGTTCTATGAAACAAAGCAGTCGGTCAATGGTGCATTGTTTGTGTGCCCAAATGTGTGTGTGTATGTGTGTGCACGCATGTGTTTTAAAGGGCTCCATAATGTTATTGTTTGGTCACTAAAGGAGCATTGTAGCTGGCTGAGACAGAGATATTGTAAGCAGAGCTAAATATGGAAGTGCCGTATCGGTCAATGGGGAAGAAATGTGTATTTATATTTCCTGCTTTTGTGAAACAACTGTAGCGACTCAGAGCTTCTTTTTGTCTGTGCAGTTGTTCAGCGAATAAAGCAAGATCTGAGAGGATGGGAATAAAATGACAGGAATGATGAAAGAAGATGGAAGAAAAGAGGCAAAACAAGGGGCTACAAAGGAGATTAGAGAGGCAGAAGTGTAAATATAGAGTAGAAAAGAAGAGCAAGACGGTTTGCAAACTGACAGAGTTGATCAATAACCCACTCAGCAAACAAATGTTGCCCAAAAAACTCACCTAAAGATTTGTCCTAAGAACTTAATTATAGGCCTAAATCTTAACCACACACACACACACACACACACACACACACACACACACTTTAAACAAACCTTGATTGTTCCTGCTTCTAAAACGCTCATCAAGCCCTAACCGTAGCCTTACATTAGATGAAGTCTTAAAGAAAATTCTGACAGGATGGCAATTACTGTGCTCTTAACTTGGTATTGTGGGCAGCTAGGATTGGTAGATGCCATTTTGAGCAGTAGTGCTGGGTATTTGTCACTGTGGGTGCCCCATCTGCTGCCTTAGCCTAAAGATAAAAGAGGTAGATGGCTATTCTTCCACACTAGAATCCAATTTCTGATTTCAAGGATGGAACACGAAGGATCCGACACTCTTGTTTCCTTTTGTGACGCTGCCTCAAAAAGTCACTTTATGGCTACAGTGGGGCAAGTGGTAAATGCATCCAATAAAATATTTGTCTCGATTGCACAGCATGGAAGACATTAAAATACTAGAATATTTCATTAGCATTAATGATGGCTTAGATTGCAACATGCTAATTAGGATGTTTTCTGTTTTTTTATTGGCAAATAACGACTGGTGCAATGTTTTAAGCAGAAACTTTGTGACTAGGATATCAGTATTTAATGGACTACAGTTATGTAATTGGTGCAGAAATACACTCAGCTGACAGTTTAGTAGGTACACAGTAGTAGGAAGCTGTTTTAGAGGAATGGCTGAACTGACTGTTTGTGGAGAGGCTGGCCTGTACTGTGTTATTTACATGCTTCTGTTATTTACTTACAGATTTTTCTTTATAGGGCAGTCAAGGCTATTGCAAAACTTTTTGGACTTTTCGGAATTTTTTATTTTTATGAAAAATTGTAACCACATATTGCTCCTCACCGATTAAGGGTTCAACAAAAAAAAAAAACCTTGTCATAATATTGATGTTTTAAATATATGAAAATCTCACATACCCATACATATCATGTGAATTTATCACATTACATCAATGAATGGAAATGTGATGGGAAACTGTGTACTTAAAACCCCATCAGAAAAGACAAAAGAATTCACAGAAATATGGCGGTAGATAAATAAATATGAGCTAGAGGAATGAGGCCGAGATGGAGAGATAGATGCTAAGAGAAGGAGAGGGGAGGACGATGTTAGGATACTCTGAATGGACTTCTCATTCCCATCTGATAGCAGAACTTCCTTCACGTCAGCACAAATGGCAACCTGAGAAACAGAGAGATAGGAAAGAGACAGAGAAATGAAACAACATGGAACAAAAGAACAAAACCAAAAGCACTCTTAGATGTAGCAAACATCTGAACACACAGACACACAATAATGACATAACCATATCTACAAAGCTTCACTCTTGCAGCCCGGCCCTCCCCGCCCTTTCTCTCCATTGCTCCCACTCCTCGCTGCCATTTCGCTCTCTATCTTCACCCCATTTTTATGTCTGCATTATTTTAATCATTCAATCAAATCAGTCAATACTTTTATCATTGTGGCTAGCGGTGGGGGCTGCTATCTTGCTATCACTCTGTTCAGTAATTGCATTGTGACAGGGGATGATGGCAAGCGCAGAGCCTTTTCATTTGACGCTGGGTGTTTATCAGGCTGAGCCATCACTCCGTTTGCCGCTGTCACTCTGCACTCGGCTCGCCAGGCCTGCCTGATGCCCTTCATATAACTTTGCAGTGCAGACTGCGAGCGGCGAAGAGAAAAGAGATGGAGGGAGACGAGAGAATGGAAAGAAAGCGTTTGCGCTTCGCAGCATGTCTCTGCGTGAGGGAGATATAGATAGAGAGGTGTGTGCTTTACTATAACCTCATCTTTTCACATTTTCTTTTCTTTGCAGATGCTTTTTTTTTTTAATATCAATTGGTGTGTGTCAGGCTGTCAATTTCTGTTAAGGAGTGTGTATGTGCATATACACATGGGTGAGTGTAAGTGCAAGTAGTTATTGTGGTGGTGTGCACACAAATCCTACGACTGAAATGCCAAAAAGAAGCCGTATGATGTAGTATACAAAAAAAGATTTCTGAAACAGAACACAGGCACTCATACATGACACATGTTCAGACCCTGAAGGTTGTGTGAGGGGGGTCACTGTGTGCTGCATGTCCCACCATCTGCTCAGATAGAGGATGGCACCTCCAGGGTCAACCAGTGCATCGAACTGAAAGATTAAGAGCCCAACCTGGCAGTCATCCGCTGCCGCCACCGCCACCACCACCACACATGTGAAGTGAAACTATCGTGTATCATAATAACAAGAATCTAATCTAAACAAAGGTTACTAAAATGTTATCCAGCAATTCATCGGATATTAAATCTAATCATCAGAACTTGGACTTTGCACTTTACTGTGTATTCTGCACAATGTGAAGAGCCTCTATTTAATAAAAATGCAATGCCATCCATCCTTATTTGGCCATAAACCAACATATTATGCAACCTGAGACATTTAAATCCAAGGTACTAGATGAAAGTCTGAGGACAGAGAAAAGTCCAGTTTTTGTTAAAATACTCTGAACATCATGAATGTGAATCAAATTTTGCGCTAATCCATCAAGTGTGTGTAAATACCGTACAGTTTGAGCTACAGGGTGTTAAAGATGTTTAGATGGAGAACATCGCTCTTAAAGCACAGCACGCAACCAGCTGTAGAGCAGCAGCATTATGTGATCTATTTGGGGTTGAGGCTACATTTAAATGTCCCTGGTGAGGTATTGTAAATGGAAGCACCATCTAATGCAGAGTCTAGGATTATAAGGTATATGTTTCTCCTGATTTATATGCAGACATATTGTTGCTTTTTGCAAGGGACATCACAGATGCAGTAATAATATACTTATAAAAGATGCACTGAAAGTCAAAATATGTGTATAACTCAAAGAAGGAATATAATTTTTGTTGCAAATTAGAGCAATTTGGCACAAATAAGTACCCTATACAGTATAGCTACATGAGCTGTATGAGGTACAACTGATGGTGTAGCTCTATCTATTCAATTGTAGCAAACCAAAACTGTAATAACTAACTTCAAGCTGTTTTTGTTTTTGTTTTGTTTTTTAAATGAATGTGTCAATTTATCTGTCCCTTTCACACATCTACAAAGACATGAACTGTATATGCTGGTTTGGGAGTGCTGATTTGGACAGCAGCAGGTTACTGGTGCTGTTCCTGTTGTTAAAAGACAAAGTGATGCAACACGTTTCTAAAACATGTCAGCATCAAATTTAAAATCAGTGTATTCAGTTTTATTTACATTTTTCAAAATTTACAGACTTTTTGGGGAAAAACATGTTTCAAATTGGAGCATAATAATTAAAAACTAAAGGAGCGGGCTGAAAAGCAAGGCTCGCATGGACAACACAGGGTGAATGTGGTGTCTGTGACAGATGAAGGAGGGATGAGGAGAAGGTGAGGTGTGAAGGAAGGATTCCATCTCAAGTCACCAATGTCAAAACATGGTGTATTGACTGCCAAGAGATAAAACCCAGCTTTCAAACACACACACAAACACACGTGCACGTGTGGACACACGCACACACACGCATAGAGAATGGCATCTAACAGATCGATGAGACGCTAACGCCTGCTATGTGGAGGAGCCCTTAAGGCCCTGGCTAATAAACCCTACAGCTGACAGACTGCAGCACACCTGCAGTGAGTGTGTGTGTATGTGGGGTCCTGCCTATAAGTGCATGCGTGCGTGTGTGTGTGTGTGTGTGTGTGTGTGTGTGTGCGTGTGTGTGTGTTGATACCTGGGTTGCAGTGTGATTTGTGAGTATTTGTGCTGACACGCATACTGAAATTGCATATATTATGCTTGAATTATCCTTAAATTATGATTAAATTATATTATCATAAGAATCTTTTTCACAACTCTCACGACTTCCTCTTTCTCAGATTTCTAAAATTCATAAGAGTCTCCATGTAACAGAAACTATGCTGTGCTACAATTTAGAGGTATTTCAATGCATTTTCAATTTTTTTGCAGGGTCCTGGGCAGGCTGCATCAATCTAACAAGCTTTTGACCGTGGGAGAAACACAGCTCCTGGAGAAAACCTGCACAAGCACAGGGAGGACATGCAAACTGCACAGAAATCTCAATGGAAGTTATTTGTTATCTGGTAACGAATAAAATTTGGGGCCAAATTTATTAGATTCTGACTGCTCAGTGCCCCTAAATGACAGTATGGACAATACTGGGAAGATGATCAGCCAGTTAGGAGCCAAACAAAGGCATTAGATATTTTGTTAATATGGCTGTAAACACTGAACAGTAGAGAGTAACTTAGTAATATTATATAAGAAGAATTTGCATGCATATGCTTGTGAAGTCACGCAAATATACAAACTCACACAGACGCCCACTAGCAGTGAATGATCGTGTTTGAATAGGTATGGATACTCCGTGCGCATGCTGTGTGTGCATTGATCGGTGAGGGTTGGTTTCATTAGGGAAGCCAAGCTATTTTTCCTCACAGAAATATCTGTGTGTGTCTCACTTACCATGAGCCCACCAAGACACGTCATACCTCCTCCTAACTCACACACTGCACCCCTGAGAGACAGAGGAAAAGAGAGAGGCGAGTTGGAGTGAGATTCACTTTGCTGAGCCAAACCAGCAGTTTAGTACTAAAACACACACTTGAGTATATACTGTACAGCAGATGCACACAGATGTAGACACACACACACACACACACACACACACACAGTAAACACAGCAGGGTAAGAAATATCAATTCAACCATCAACCTGAAAGCTGAATATTGAACACTGAGAAGCACAAGCTCAATCAGCGGGAAATCTGAGGAACACACACACATCCATACACGTGCATACACACACACACACACACACACACACACACACACACACACACACACACACACAGAGTCCTGTAGCTTGGATGCTCATTCAACCCCTCTCTCCATCCTCTTCCTTCTTTCATCTCCCTTCCCCTCCATCTCTACCACTGTCCTCTTTCATCCCCCCCTCCCTCCCTCTCTTGCTGACCTTCACTTCGCTGCTCTGATCAATACCCCTCTCTTCCTTGCCTCCCGCCTCTTGAATGTTAAAACAGGAAATCAAAGGGTGACGTTCCACCTTGAGTGGAAATCAAAAGTGCCTTGGTGCTTTTCAGGCCTGTGCCACAGGGCAGGCCAATGCTCAGCAGACAAGAGCAGGGGAAAGAGCAGCACAGAACAACACGGTGTGACACACAAAGGTTCAGACTGACACGAGGTCCAAGCATTTACTGCAGGTCCCAGTCACATTTACATTAAATGGATTTTCAGGAGGGTGGTGTTGCTGGCTGGTTTTCTGCCAACTAAATTTCCGAACTTCTAAAACTCTGCACTGTTAAAAGGTCGATTAAAATATTACCTAAATCTTAATGTAGAACAGCAGAAATATTCCGATATCATAAATGTGTTACCTTTCCCAATTCTACTTTACCTTCCTGCCGGTGATTTGTATTTTCAATTTTCTCCTTAATTTTACTTAAGAGTAGGCATAGTTTAAAGTTAGATTTCTATTATTTCTCTTTTTTAGTTTAACAATCTGTCAGTGCAAAAAAAAAAAAAAGTATTGCTTTCAAAAAGTTTGCTGAGGAAGAAAAATGGTACTGCTTGTTTAATTATCATAAAACACTTTCCTGTCATGGGGGGGTGGGGGTATTCATGTGGAAAAATATGGTTGAAAGTAGGCAATTACATATGCTGTGGAACATCTTTATGAATACTTCATTTGTTTACAGTAAAAAAAAGTTTTAATGTTTAAGCTGTAAATATTTTGTTAGCGTCACACTGTCACAAACAAAATGCAAACTTTTCATTTTGATATATTTTGGAAAATCTAAATGAGATGACAGAATCCACTGACAGAAATTTAAATGAAACATTACATAACAAATCACCAATGTTAGCCTTTGTGCGTTTGGCGAAGCGGCAAAAGCGAGCGGCTTTAAGGAGAGGAAAAACTCACTTGAACATGTGACGTTTCTGCAGGCAGTAATGCGCCATCACCTCTTCAGATGGCCACACACCTATATCAGAGGAAGAGACCAAGATAGAGCGTGTTATTTACAACGCCTGACTGATGTTACATTTTACACACATATATCTACTATATCTACAGTGACAAAATGCATTGATCTCTGTGACTGAACATCACAAGACATTAATATTGACATATAAAACCCATATAAAACACAATGAGTGTTCAGTGAAAGATAATTGGATGCATTGTTTTGTTTTTTTCCCAGTCTCTGTTCATTTGCTTCTCTTGTGGTTTCCACCTTGCTTGTGATCCAAGGCTTCTCTGTCTGTTTGTCTGTATGTACGTCTGTCTATCCTAAATCCTTGCCACACACTCTCACATTGGGCACTGTGTATGCAAGTGTGTGTGCCTGAATGTCCGCGCGCGCGTGTGTGTCTGTGTATGTGACAGGGGGTCCAGTGGGTGATAATCACAGTGTGCAGGCCTGTCTGGCTTATCACCTACTGTCAGCCCTTCTCCTTCTGCCGTGCATGTAACACACACTAAAACACGCACACTTGCATGCTCTGTACTATTTCCCCTCTCTCCCGGCATACACATATATACCCGGTGACAAATACACACATCTTGGCAGTAGAAGAAGTAAACATTCATTTGAATAAAACTTCAGCTTTTTGCTTCTGGCTTTGAACAAGAAGGTTCGCCTTGGTGCTGTTTGTGTGTGTTTGTGTGTGTGTGTTTGTGTGCACATATGAATCCGTGCGCGCGTGTGTTTATATGAGGGAGTTGTTTAAAATAGAGAATGAGGGGATATAGAGCGAGTTTCAGAAAGCAAGCAAGCGAGGGATATAGAGATAGAAAATGAGCGAGGTAACGAGAGAAAACTGGGGAGGGGAGGGACGGAGGAGGAGGAGAGAGAAAAGGTGGTAGTCGATATAATAAGCAGCTTACAGGCGGTCTCTGTTCACCTCACGGGGCAGACATCACTGCTCTCTCGCTCTCCTCTCTCTTTCCTCTCGCTCCGGTCCGCCAAGATTAGCTCAAGCAAGCAGGATTTAATAATGCCTATTGATAAAATGTCCAAATATTCCTTTCCCCCCATTAGAAAAAAAAACAAAAAAAAAAAAGGTTTTCTAAATCTTGGCCTGCAACAAAACAAAAAATAAAAAAAAAGGAAAAGCAAGAGAAAATAAAC
>VUQK01003841.1:7012-22299 GCA_015106715.1 Bujurquina vittata | reverse complement strand
GGTGGATGATTGATGGATGGATGATTGATGGATGGATGGATGGATGGGTGATGGATGGGTGGATGGATGGATGGGTGGATGATGGATGGGTGGATGGATGGGTGGATGGATGATGGATGGATGGATGGATGGGTGGATGATGGTTGGATGATGGATGGGTGGATGGATGGATGGATGGATGGATGATGTATGGGTGGATGGATGGATGGATGATGGATGGATGATGGATGGGTGGATGGATGGATGGGTGGATGATGATGGATGGATGGATGGATGATAGATGGGTGGATGGATGGGTGGGTTAAAATCAGTGACATCATGTGTCAGTGTGGTGCTGAATTGATCATTTCCAGGCTGGACTGGAGGGATTTCTTGTTACCAGGATGCTCTAACTGCTCCCTGAAAGGTCTCCAGCTCAACCCGACACTGCAGTGAGTATTTCTGCCGTATTAGCTATCGGGCTAACACAGGAGACAACCACCCTCTATAGTTTTAAAATTAGGCTTCAAACTTTTCTTTTTGATGAAGTTTATGGTAAGAAGTGGACCAGGAGACGTACATCAATATGCTACCACTGCTGTTAACTCTGTGTCTGATCCTTCTGTCCTCTGGCTGGGTGATTTCAGAGCTGCATGTTCCTAATGTTAGCTCTGTCCCTCCTCTTCCAAGAGTTCTTTGCTCTTTTGTCCAGTGTTTGCTCAAGAGGAGAGATATTGTGTTTTACTTTAGAACAGAGTAAGGAGCACACCTCATTGTGTCCTCAGGTCTAAAATGGTGTTATTTAAATAGCTGAATTTGAAAAAAAGGGGGTTTATTTGGTATATAAGTATTTAAATGTTGATGGTGTAATGAAGGCCATACCTTGAGGTCACGGTGCACGATGCCGTTCTGGTGCAGATAGCTGACGGCCTGCAGCACCTGCTGAATCACTCTGCTGGCATCCTTCTCTGAGTACACTCCCCGGTCCAGGATACGGTCAAACAGCTCCCCGCCTGAAACCCTGATATGGAGACAACGCCAGCTTTAAAACTGCATCCGGATTTTCCTTTTATTGTGATAGATAATATTTTATACATGAGAACTGGAATACTCACAGCTGCATGACAAGATAGTAATGTGTTCGACTTTCATAGAAGTCCTCCATGCCCACAACATTCTCATGTTGAATCCTGCAGATTGCGAGACGTTTTCATTATTGCTTTAATAGCGCCACACACTTTGCACGCAAACCGAAACACATCAAAGACAAAAACACATCAAAGACAATCCTGCGCTAAATGAATGTGAATTACCTTCTCAGCACAGCGATCTCGTTCTCCAGGTTCAGATCCCTCTTCTGTTTCTTCTTCACACACTTCACAGCAAAAGTCTTCCCCGTCTTCTTCTCCTTCACCATGTAAACTTCAGAGAACGCCCCGCTGTTTATGAACATAGACACATATTGAAAATGGGTTACTGATGATGTGTTCTCTGATTGCTTCGCACCGGCACGGGGAAATGAGCCTTCTGTCTTATTAGAAGAGGGCCGCTGTTAATAAACTATGGACACATTAACAACACGGAACATTGGCCTCTTGTGTGTCTGCTTTATGTTGCTTTGGTGCAGCTGGGAGAAGCTATTGCTTCATTTCATTTCTCCATTTGTGCATATCTTAAATGTTATTGGTTTCCAGACAACTTTTATTTGCAGGGGCTCAAGTTTGAAAACACTTTTTTTTTAAATTAATGATGTTTATTTGTTTTATGACTTAAAATATAGTAATATATAGTATTTAATAGTATATAACACAGTATTTCCTGCATGACGAAATATTGCAGGCTTAGCAGGACATTGGGAAATGTGCTATTCTCTTCCTCCAGAGCTAAGACTAGAATCTTCAGTTCCACAATGTTGTTTTTGTAGGACATGAACTTTGAATAATGAGAATATCATCCAAAGATCTCCCACATCTGCTCCAGATGTTTGTGCTTCACGACTGGAAACATCCAGTTTGGTTTAGGTGAAGAAGCTCACTGGATAGAGCACGACGGAGGCAGAATATCACACCTACTCTCTAGCTGTGGATTAAGCAGATTGCTACCTGTGCTATTCTCACATAGGCCGGACATACTGACTCATACGACTCATACTAACTCATGCTGACTCATACTAAGTCATACCGACTCATACGACTCATACTAACTCATGCTGACTCATACGACTCATACTAACTCATGCTGACTCATACGACTCATACTAACTCATGCTGACTCATACTAACTCATGCTGACTCATACGACTCATACTAACTCATGCTGACTCATACGACTCATACTAACTCATGCTGACTCATACCGAGTCATACTGACTCCTGTCCTACAGATGAATGAGTGTTTCATTTCCAGTTTGACCTCATGATACATTGTGCATTCTCACAGGCGTCTCTGGTTCAACATCAGGTTCAAGGATGCACTCCGTCTGTGAAAATAGGTTATGTGAAACATTAGGGCTTGATTAGCTTTGCTTGGACTGGAAACTGGGATTAAGAGAGATTTGCAGAGATTGGGAACAGAGTGGAACTTTCTAACCTCCATAAAAGCACAAACTGTTTTGGAACAGATGAAATATTAAAGTTATAGAAGCTAAACTAAGTGCAGCATTCAGGTTTTACTTCATTATAGACTTAAAGAAGCACTTAGTCCACCTGTAAACTAATGAATGACTTTAAAGCCTCCTGTTATATAACTGCGATTGTGGATTTAGTTGTTGTTGTTTTTCTCTTCTCGTCTTATTGCATCATTTAGGGAGGAAAACTTTGTCTCATTTCAAACAAACCCAGTGCAGAAATAGCAACATCAAAGGGTTTAATTAAGATCTTGTAACGACCTCTGTGGCTTAACGATTCACATGTCAGGGGGTTTATTATTATGCTCTGCACTGATGCATCCATGCTATCTTCAGTGTTATCTGGGAATAGCTGTTCCACCAGGTGGATTAGGTGCTTTATCCATGACGCAATGGAAACGGTGGAAGGCTGGCAGCTTCAGCATGTGCAGATCCAATACAGGCCAGGACGAGACTCTTCCCACGCTTATATAAACTCTAATTCCAGCTCAGGATGGCAGACAGGAACAAGCTGTCCCAAAACCCTCCTCATAGAGCACTTCACATCCCATCTCAGCTGCTTCCTGCTTTGTTCCAAGGACCTGCTTGAAGAAATGACTTTGACTTTCAAGGAAAATCCCCAATCAGGCCCTGAAAATGAGCAATGTCTGAAACCATTTTCATAAGGACAATCAGAAATCACTCGAGTGTGTAAATTTGAGTGCTTAAAATTCAGTACTGACTAAAACTGCACTGCTTGTCGATGCACTCTTCTTCTGAACCCGGAAAAAACTCCGTCCTTATTTCCAGGAAATCATTAGGATGTTGTTTACACTGTGATGAGGCCCAGTGGCACAGACTACAAAACCTCCAGTCCCTTCAGGATTGTCTTCCTCTTATTGTGAGAGAAGACAAAAAGAAAATCTCCTGGGAATGAGCCTGTGGTTCAGAGGTGGCTCAGACAGCAGCAGCAATCCAATCTGTCTTCTCTTCTAAGGGAGGTGCTCCACAACTACAAGCCATTTAAAATCTCTTCTCCCACTTTTCTATGAAAGTCTTGGCCATTCAGATTGTTTGGGGGAATGAAAGTAATTGTTGCAAACTAGCAGAAGTCATCTGAAGCCAATCGGCACAGCGCTGCTCTATTTTCTCTCTCTGGCAGCACTTGAGCTTACATCATGATTCACTGTTGGCCTCTTATCGGCTGCCCTCCAGTCAATTACAGAAACACTGCCGCTGATTTTTAGCGCCGCTCTGACAGAAATGAGGCGAGCGGCTGAATGTATGCTTAGTGCAAAGGTGGATGTTGGAAAGCATCACCAGGTTCTTCTGTTCGTCCCTTCATAGAAGACTGAACTTTGAGAAGCGTCACCTCACCAATAATTCAAAAACGACAACAGTAACTAAAAGTGCTCATTTTACTGACATGTTGGCACCTGAGAAGCCTTGCCCTAATGATGAATCTGCTGTTCCACGTTTATGACCAGATATTCTCGTTTTCTCTGTTTAGTTTGCAGAAATAACATTTTTGTGAATGAACTGCTGCGTTGTCTCAGTGCCCTCCAGAAAATCTCACCACCAACAGCTAGAGCGTCAACACTGAAGTAGAGCAAGCCTCCTGATGTCAGCCCAATCAGTCCGCTAATCTGCTCTCTAATTCAAACAGCATGTTTAGGGCTGTAATCATCTGAGTATCACAAAAATGTACCATCTAGTGGTGTGAAATATTCCAGAGGGAAGAAACACAAGTATACAAGACTGCTCCACATTTTAGACTCAGAGTTAAATGTACTTACGATCCCAGCTCCTCCATGAAGTCAAAAATCTCTTGGATGTTTTCGGTGTTCTTCTTCCACACATAATCGGCCTCTTGACGCCCCATGTCTGCAGGCGCTTCAACAGGGAATTCTTTTGGCATTAATGAGAAAGGAAAGACAGAAGAACACAAGTCACTCAGTGGCACCAAAATGCCCTCGTTTCCTTAGTTTAGCTGCGTGCAGCTGCACCAAAAAGAATCATCCTCCTCGTAAACACAAAGTCCTCTGAGATTGCTGGAAGGTTGGCGTGTCTGCAGAGCTGCTCAGACTGTCTGCAGGACGGGCTGCGTTTGTCAGCCAGACAAAAGGTTAGCTCACTAATCCCAGGTGTAATTAGCACACAGGGAGGTGTAGCTGGCCCACATCAGCACCACATGATCAGGTGCTGTCAAGCTGTGCATCAGCTCCAAAGGGATGGAGAAGGACGCTTTTGTTTGCCTGCGTTTCAATTAATGGAAATAATTTGGAAAATAAACTAAAATGTAAAACAGCTGTAAAATGAAAGCTTTTTAAAAAAAATTCCTGCAAATGGGGAAGAGAGTGAACATGAATTTGCTCACATAATGATCACGTGACAGGGAGAAACGAGAAAGAGCGACTTGTTGCGCAGCACTGAGGAGGATTAGGAGCACTTCAACAGGACAGGCTCCTCTGTTCTCTTATATAATGGATCAACTCCTGATCTGTGTGCCTGGCCTGTCACAGGTCAGAATCCTAGAACAGCCCGGAACAAATGATTTAAATGTCCGAGTTACTAACACGAGTGGTGTCTGAGTGAAAAATGGCAAAAACGCACAGAATCTATGCCCAACAGTTTGAACTGACTCGGTTTCCACAAAGCTCCACATTTGACTCTAATGGCCGCACTGATGAGCTCTGAGCATCTGGTATGCAACTGTTGTTCTTCCTTTCCTCGTGAGGCCGGATTTGAACCACAGTCAGCCACGCAAAACTCATTTGCAAAGTCAAAACCTGCAGCGGGGCTTCCGATTTCACGAAAACTTTCTCTTATCTGTCCTGCATGCTTGCGGCCCAGCAGCACGGCTTGGCCCGCATGCAGAAACAGACGTGCACGCTGATAATGATGGAAATCAGAGGGCCGGGCTGCTCCGTGAGCAGGCGCGTCCCGGCAGCGCGCGTCATGCGGAGCGCTGTGCGGAGCGCTGTGCGGAGCGCTGTGCGGAGCGCTGTGCGGAGCGCTGTGCGGAGCGCTGTGCGGAGCGCTGTGCGGAGCGCTCTGCGGCAAAGAGGCGAACGATCAGGCATTCAGATCCAGCTCACGCCGCTCAGCGCACGCAGAACATTGAAAACGACTTCATTTAGGCGGACAACACAAAGTGCACATCCCCGGCCTTCCTCCTCATTCTAGCAGGGAAAGAAAAGAGTCTCCGATGTGCATCTTTTCAGGTGAAACGCAGCGGGGTGGCACATCTGGAAACATGTCGTTCCTGTGATGAAGAGGAGGGTCGCAGACCGAGACTTACCCGGAGACTTTGCGCTGCTGCAGCTCTGCTCTGACTCTCCTGCCGAAAGCTCGCCGAGGGCTGCGCAGATGACTTTATCTGGGACCTCACAAGAACCTGTTGTCAAGCCGGAGATTACATCCATGAAGAAAGCCGAGGGGAGGGGCGGAGAGTGTCACAGGTGCCCCCGCAGGCTTGAGGAGCAGGTGAGGCTGCTGCTGCTGCTGCTGCTGCTGCGCATCTTTCCACGCAGTTTGATAGAAAACAGCGCTTCCTGCACAGAAACCGCACGATTCTCTTAGATCAGCCCACGCCTTGCTCACGACGAGGAA
Organism: Bujurquina vittata; assembly: GCA_015106715.1. Lineage (NCBI taxonomy): Eukaryota > Metazoa > Chordata > Actinopteri > Cichliformes > Cichlidae > Bujurquina > Bujurquina vittata. The sequence continues at coordinate 16,103 of VUQK01003841.1, read as the reverse complement.
GCAGACCGCGTTTTGAAGTATGTGGCTCAAAATCACTGAAAAGGCACCATTTATAAAGGCGTTATAAACAGATTTTAAATGCAGTTTGAACGTTGAATAAAAGTGGATTTTCTGCAGCTTTGTGACATAATTTCCTGCTCTCTTCATTAATAAGGTATGAATGACGTGTCAAAATCAAACTAAACCGTTCACTTTGTGGCGCATTTAAGTCCTGGAAACATTTTTATTTCTTTACAAAAGAACAGAGAAAACACGTCGAAGGTTTGAACTGGAAAATCCAAACTTTTAAGAAAAGAAATTTAGGCCACTGAATTTAATGGCAACAACATTTCTCACAGGGGTCGGTGGAGGGCAACTGAGGGCTGGGAAAGGAAACTGTCCTAAAAACAAACAGTTGGAGACCATTTTACGACTAATTAGGTTCATTGGTGGACAACATAAAGGGGGTTTCTCACACGTAAAGATGGGCAGAGGTTCACCAAACATCACCAACCAAACAGCTGATCATAAAAAGAATCAGAAGAAAGCTCTGTGAGCAAGGAACGAGGTCACAAACCAGCACTGATGCTCTGATCTTTGGGCCCTCAGGCAGCACTGCATTGAAAACACAGTTCATCAGGCCCATCCACAAATGCAGGCTGAAGCTCCATCGAGCACAGAAGAAGCCATACTCAATTCAAAACAGTTTTATTTATTCAGCGCCAGTCGCCTCAAGGTGCTTCCTGTTGTAGGGAAAGACCCAACGATCCTGCAGAGTCAAGACGAGCCCCTGTGAGCAGCACTTGGCGACAGTGGGAAGGAAAAACTCCCTTTTAACAGGAAGAAACCTGCAGCAGAAGCAGGCTGGGGGAGGGCTGAAGGGGGGGGGGGGAGGACAAAAGACACTCTGTGGACGAGACACCGAGACAATGCTCGGCAACATGCTGCACCTGCTCCAGCAGCACGGCTGTAGCCGTCCAGGTGTTCCAGTCTGCAGTCGAAACTACAAGGATCAGAAGAGGGGACGCTACAAAGTGGCAAACCTTGATTTTCTATACATGGTGCATTTTCTGTTCAAATATTTGATGCTTTCTATATTTGATTGAGGATAAAATATGGATTCACAGATCACTGCATCCTGTTTTTACACAGCTGCAGATATTTCGCACCACCTGCTTTACATTCCGATGCAGCATCAGTCGGTGACGGCGCTGCAGAGGCAGCCTTTAACAGGCTTACGCATTAACCTGCATTAGGTGCTCATGTAACCTGTCACACACCAACCACAGTATGCAATGACAAAGGAGAGGTCGTGCTAATAATCCTGCGGCCCTTCTCTATGCAATAAGCTACTCAGCTTTTCTCATACAGCAATGCAGCCCTAACCTGATGACTTTATCTGCCATCCAAAGCTGCAGGATTAATCTGCAAGGACGAGTTTAATCAATCTGACTACCTGTGCGTTTGCAGCACGCCAGAGAACGTCAAAATCTGGCCTCGTTGCCATGGATACTGCTTCCAGAGGATGCAACATTGACATTTTTATTTTTAAGAACTAGAAACAGTCAAAGTCTTCTTCAATCAGGAGAGAGAGCACGCGGCTCAGCAGGAAACGTGCCTGATGACATCATCAGCACAATTATTGCACCTGGAAGGAAATACTTCAGAGACGATTCCAATGAATGAAGTTCTATAGATTTTATTTTATTTAAGTGGACCTGTTGTGTTAATGAATGCTCCTTTTTAGCCAGCTCAAACCTGACATTTGACTTTTGCCTTCTCTGACAGACGACGTGCACGTCGGCTCGACTGATGATTCCAAACTGCTGCTCGTCCTGTGATTGACTGCTGACCCCCCCCCGAGGATGAACTAATGCTTTTCAAATCACAGCACATTCTGCTGATCAAACAGGGACTCGTGTCATCTTACATCATCAAGTGTGAACTTTTTAATCCCTGCCACCAGGATTATCCAGGGATGTGAAACAAAGCTCTCCATTCTCTTCAGAGGAGCAACAAAGTACCTTACACCACCTCAGGCGCTCAAGAGCCGCTGCAGCTAAATTAATGCTCAATGGGATTACAACAAATGAAGGAATCTGAGCTCAGAGCTATATTTACACAGCTAGCATGTAAAAAAGAATCATTTAACATGATCCAAACAACAATTAGCAAAGTGCTTTACAAGTTCATTTAATTAGTCTAAGCATGTTAATTGCTTACATAAGCTGACATTAAATGCGAGTGAGGGCTTGCAGGAAAGCCATGTGTGACATCTGCCCTCAAATTTGCTTTATGTAACCAGTCCGAAAAGGATGCTTCTTTGTGAAAAGTATTAATGCATATTATCATCGTCACTGTCAAAATGTGGGCAGTCTCCCTGCAATCATTCACTTTTACGCTTCATTTCATCCAAAGTTGTGCACCATCCTCCGCACGTCCTCCGTGAGATCACAAGGTCTGATAAATATTCAGTCAGTCAACAAACGTGCACTTATTCATTACAACTTTTATTTGCAGCTGCTTTGATTATGCACATGCACACAGAAGTGGCCCTAAAATACACCTGCGAGACATGAATGTGCAACGTCTTCCTGAAGAATTTCAACCTCACAGAAATAGATGACGGGCTGAAAAATACATTTCCTCAACTAAGACTGTAAATGAAAGGAAAATGAAATCCAAGCCCGTCAGAGCAGCAAACTACTTTCATCAGATTTTGCAGGTGCTAAACTCAAATTAGCATTTTAGGCCTTTTTTAAAAGTACTATAAAGTTAATTTGAGGGTGAACGGGCACTTTAAAATATCAAACCACTTTCCGCTTTGACGAGCTCGACCATTGAAATGCTGCTCGTGTATTAGCACACCAGGATAATCACCCTGCTCCAAGACTGGAAAAGGATCGCTCCTCAACTGAATGCACTTTGTAATAATGCTCATCGAGACATTCACACACACTGATGCCACTGACCTACAGCGAGCTGGGAATCAATCATTTTCTGCACTTCAACTTATTCTGATAGTTGATATTTGCTTTTAAATTTGGCTGCATTTTATAATTAAATTATATTGGCTTGACCTTGTTACTGAGAGGTTTGGTCAGTACTTAAATGGTTTACTTTTAATCAAGAGGCTGAGTATGCACCTGCAGGTTAGAATAGGGCAGCAACAACCTCACACATGATGAAACACGAGTTACCGCCCAGTGCTTCAATACAATACCAACAACAACAAAGTGCACGATCTTTATTTGATATGCTGTGAAGTGCTAAGGTAGCACAAAGTGACTCTATAAGGCTCCTTTTCACTAATACAACAAATGGTCTTTGCCTTGATTTTGGCCATTCAGCCAGCACACCAACAGAAACAATCATGGCACTCATAAAGAGCCCAGGGAACTCATTTTAAGCCCAAATCCTCCATATTCACTCGTTAAAGAAGGCCATCAAGTAAAAACTAACTGATCCCAAAGGACTGAACAATCAACCCTGAGATGAACCGCCCGATGTGCCTGCAGGGAAGGACGCCAACAAATCATCAACCAAGATGAAAAGAAATCAATAACAAAGTCTGAATATTTTTAATGTTTAGATTTTGTATTTCTTTTATCATATTTGTGTGATACAAATGCTGAGGAGATTTGGGATGTCACATGTTTGTGTACAGTACCAGTTACTCATAATCAAACAAGTGAATAAACATGAACATCAAATTATTTTTAAAATAAAAACACCGCCTGTCCTGCATCGACCCAGAGCAGGCTGGCCCAAACTCCGCCCCCTATGGCGGGGCCGGGATTAGTTTGGCCCTTTAAGTTACTGTTTAGACCTTTCGCTCAACCCTTTTGATTGGAGTGGAAGATGAAACGTCAAAAAAAGTCACTTAAAGGGCCTAATTGTTATTTTGGACATCATAGGGGGCGGGGCCGGGAGCGACCCGCAGGCCATGACTCTCTGAGGATCCAAAGTCAGCTTCCTGCCATTTCATTAGCTTAGCATTCAAGTCACATTCGTAACAGCAAATGAGGCCATCAGCCTGTTATTGATCACCTTCTGTGTGATGGCTGCTCAATAGTTCAGTGTACACTAAAGATCTTCCTATGGCACGCAGGGTTTCTGGGCGTGCCAGCTGACACACTCAGATCTCCAGGGTTGTGTCTCCCTCTAGGGGCTGGATTGCAACTGACACTCGCTGAGCCTCCAGGTTCATAAGCCTGAACCTGATCCTATTCGGAGGGACTGCTCGTGTTGCGTTACCTTCCGTAATGAAGCTCCATCATCTTTGGCTTTGCAAATGTACATTTCAGGTTCCAAGTGTGAAAGCAGCAAGTGTGGCGCACAGTGAATGTGAAACAATCCCTGGTGCAGGACACACAGGTTCACCTCACTCCCAGTGAACCTGAGATCCTGCCTTCGAGTGCCGTTTGGCCTCCATGATGCAGAAAGCCTCTTGCTCCTCGCTTATTTCTTTCTGCCTCTTCTCTTCCAGAAAGGACACCAGAGAGTCCCTCATGTCCACCACCTCGATCATCTGCTGAAGGATTCGTTCTTCTTCTGCCTGCTGCTCTGGTGTCTTATCTGACAGACAGAAACATAGGCACACTTTAAAAACAAATATACACCAAACACAGACACACACATATTGGGTCTGAATTGAGCAATGAGTACACGGTGCTGTCCTCCTCTCTGCAACAGCTGACTTTGTATCATCAAACACATTTCACACTCGTCCTGCTGGGACAGATTCCCGGACACTCTTGTTTTTACTTGCCACAAATCATTTTTTCCCCCCCTTAGCGAGTCACTGCAAACTTCTGATGATTAAAGTGGCTTCGACCTCCGTCTATGTTGAAAGCACACAGCTGCCTTTCCTGTCCAAACCTGCCACAAATACCAAACGTTTCAGAGGAAATTCTACGCAAGTGCCCTCTTTCTGTGGAAGGATCCACATATTTCAAGCAAATCTAACTGAAGTGCTGAGCCCATTATTGCACCATTGAAAGTGCTTCAAAAAAGGCTCTTTGGGGCCCATCTGGGCCGATCCAGGAAGCCTTCAGCCTTTGCTTAACGTTCTCTGGAAATGAGGGCTAATGTTTCGGGCTTCCACCTGTTGGATATTCAGCAGAGACTTCTTATTCTTGTTAACAAATGTAGAAACATTTCAAACTTATTGTCAGGCTGTAGATGATGTCCCCCCCCCTCACGAGGACTGTGTACCTGCAGGCCACTAAAAGCCAAATAAATGAGATTCACCTACAAGCTTCTGCTGTCAGACATCTGGGCTAAACATTGTGCATATTTCTAGATTAGTATATTCAGTGGCTCCATGCAGCTGCCTGAAGAGCAAAAAGGTCACTGCTTGGTTTCCAGCTGGACACACAAAGTTTCACTGCACAGTGAGGAAACATTATGACCAGTCTCACCAGTATAGCGCCATTACGGTCATTAACTATGACAGGCTCTGAACTTTGGTTATTTCCATTAAAAAGCAGAGACAAAACCACACGGTCAGGTAGTGTAGAATGGAAAATGCAGACGCCAGCTAACGGGATGATGACGAGTGGCACTGACTCATTAGCAGGACAAACGGGCCGTGCTGGGCCTGGTGCCTGTTGAGAAGTTTAAATGCATCCAAGCCACTTTGAGTCACAAGTCTCTCTGCGTGCACACCTTTCATCTCCATGTACTTCCTGAGCTCCAGCTCCAACATGCTCTGCTTGTCTTCGAGCTCCAGCTGTCGAGACCTGCAAGAGAAACGAGCATCAGCTTGTCAACGGCAGCTCACTCGAAAGCTGTTATCACGAGGACACACACCAAATGGTCTGACTGTAAGGAGGCCTGGCTGTTAGCATGGCGAGGACCAGCCAGGCCTCCTTACAGCCACCCCCGGGTTCTGATGCTCGGCCTGCAAAGCCACGTGCATACAGAAGCTCTTTGGACTGTTAATGAAGGAACCAGTAAGGCTGGAGACTTACGCCACCATGAGGTCCGACTCCTCAGAAACCAATGCGTTCTTCTCATGGACGAGCTGGATCCACTCTTCAATCATATCAGGAGAGCCGTTGCTGCCTGAAAGTAAAAACATTGGATTTCTGTTGCCGTGTTCTTGAAGAAAAGAGGAACTTATTTGCAGCATCTGACACGACATCCTCCAAACCCGAGGATTCCAAGAAGCTGTAATAAAAGATTAAAGATCAGGTGACCCGGAACCCCCCCTTAGTTATGCTGCTATAGGCCTAGGCTGCTGGGGGGGTTCCCATGATGCACAGAGTGTTTCTTCTTCATTCACCTTTTTTTATTCCCCACTCTGCATTTAATCATTAGTTATTAATAATCTCCTGTTAAAAGGGAGTTTTTCCTTCGTCACCAAGTGCTGCTCATAGGGGCTCGTTTGGACTGTTGGGTTTCTCTGGGCTCTTTACCTGCAACACAAAGCAGCTTGAGGCGACTGTTTGGAGCATTTCTGGATCATGGTCACACATGGTTTCTTTTTTTGCATGACAGAGCCTCAACCTGGCATGATGAACTGTGTTCTCAGACAGAGATTTCTGGAGGTGTTCCTGAGCCCATGCAGTGATTTCAATGACAGATCTTCCTCCAGTACGAAACAGTCAAGAGGCTATTCTTCCATTACAAATGTAGCAGTTTGTTAAATATGTGCATAGAAAACAGTGATCTGCTCTTACCAGCCTCTCCTCGCAGGGTCCGCTCCAGCGTCACACCTTTATCCTCCAGGTCTTTGTAGGTCACCTCAATCTCCTCCAGCCTCCTCTGGATGGACTGTGAAGCACAAAAAGAAGAAGTTTATTTTGACTAAAGTTGTAATGCCAGACAAAAGTATTTACATTTTTAATTGAAAGGCATGTTTATTTATTCTTCTCCTTTTCTGTGGGTCCGTTTTTGTACGGCAGTAATGATTCAGGAGGGAGTGGGGCAGCTGCTCAAGGCAACAAACTTCACTGCACCTTATTGTTATGTGAAGAATTCTAGACACAACGTGATGATAAATGATTGACAAACACTCTCCCTCTCTCACATCCTCCAACGTCTGAGGTGCGCCTGATTGGACGGACGCCTCGTGTGGGCCGTCTGCTTCTGAATACCAACCAAACCAACACGGTGGCTCATTTGCTGAAACATTTGTCAGTGACCATGTGCGTCTCTAAACACTTTGGCTGGGATAAGACATGCAGCTGATGCCGGTGCAAATGTTGCACCGTGATTTGCTTAGAACAGCCTTGAGCTCAACTTTATGCAAATGGAAACACGCCGCTGTGACTGGTTCCAGGGAAAAGGATTGGGAGGCACGGAGCTTCACACCCTTACTGATGAGATGGTTTAGAAACAAAAGACAGTGAAACTCTATGATTAGACTCAGATTTATTGCTCCACTGAGTTTTACGTCGCTCACCTGAGCTTGGCGGAATCGTTGTAATTCACTCGTCCTGGCACGCCGCTCCAGCGTCCTCATCTTCTTCAGCTCAAGCTTCTCGGCCTCCACAGGGTCCGATGGCACGCTCTCAAACTGTAAAGTAACATCACTGTCAGGGTAAAATATCTTCACCCTGAAAAACTGAAAGATATCTCCACTAATCTCCTTACTTTCACATCAAACAAGTCAGGGTCCTGTTCAAACATTGCATCATCATCGTCATCATCATCATCATCGTCATCATCGTCATCTCCTTCGACACCCTCTTCCGAGGCGCTGTGAACGTGTCTGAATGTTGTTTCTGTGGGAAAAAAAGTAAGAAACGGTGTTGAAGAAGCCCCGATCAGTCCAAGACCAGCGGGATGAGCTTGCAGCTTACCCACTCTCCCAGGTTGATTAACGTGGACACTGAGCCGGGCGTCTCGGCTGATCCTCGGGGACGAGAGATTCCACGGAGAAAACTTGGATCGCACTCTGGTCTGCCCGCTCGGCATCTCTTTTCTCCTGAAGCAGCGTCGATTCCTCTTCTCTCGCATGTGACCGGCAGTGCTCCCGCTCCAGTAGCCCTCCTCCTCTTGCCCATCCAGGCCCTCTGTTTTAGGAGGCCCTGCATTTGCAGAGGAGGAGGAGCAGGAGGAGGAGCCGCCATGGGTCTCTGAATCCGAATCTGCGCTGAAGCTGTGAAGGTTGACCAGCTGGGTTTTTTCCTCATCCGTTAACTGCAGCTTTCGCAGCGACTGTTTAGGACGGGAGTCTGCTGTTGCTCTACAGGCCTCCTCAGCAGGAGCTGGAGATGAATGTTCTTCTGGGGGGGACAGACTGGTAAGGTGAACTGTGCGAGGTTTTGCTACCGGGGGCGAGGGCTGAAGGCTGGGGGTAGTCGGCTGGGCGCGGCGTGGCTTTGGGACCGGACAGGGAGTCATCTTCTCAAGAGGTGCTGCCTCAGTTTTAGGCGGATGGTCTGTGGGAGTTTTTGATGCAAGCGGTTCTTGGGAGTCTTCTTTGGGCTCAAATTTGAGCTGCTCCTTTTCTTCAGGTGTGTGTGACTGTGTGTTAGGAGGACAACAGTCCAGAGTGTGACCATACTCCTCATCTGATGGGGATGGCGTATAATCATCGCTGGAAAGTCCGTTTTCTTCTTCCGCCTCTCCGTGAGCTCCTTTCCTGTCCTAAATAGAGAAAAAGAAAATCAATGTTTATTATAAATTAGCCCGCAGACCGTATACGGTTTTGACTGGGACACAAATCTCACTGTTACTCACCACAGTAAGTTAGAAGAAATTATAGTTTAGTCTCAGTTTGAATTAAAAAGCTGAACAAAAATATTGCAACTATTGAGGACTTGTAGCCATTTTTTTATCCAGCTTCGATTGTCTTTAGCTGATATGTATGCATGCCCCCCCGCCTTTAATTGGATCTCCAGATGAAGCAAAATGCATGTTTGATTGGGCTGACTTTACGTGTTTCAATCCACTTCTCGGCCTTCAAAAATGGGAGTCGGATCCACTTTGCTGCCTCTGGCTGAATGTGAGCGGCGGCATCGTGCCGTCTTAAATCCAGCTGCTTCTGTCAGCTGTCATTTATCACTAATAAAAGCAAGCGACGCACAGCTTTTAGAAGTCGTGCATGCCCATGGAACCACACTGCCCACACACACACACACAGAGGACAGAGTGACGA
>VUQK01003833.1:30579-42645 GCA_015106715.1 Bujurquina vittata | reverse complement strand
TGTCTGCTGAGATGATAAATTAGAGTAACTTGCTCATTTACTATGGCTACGGCAAGTGCATGAAGTACTTGCACATGAAAGTGACAGAAACTGTAAATTCAGTCAAGGTGGCTTCTAGAGACAATGTGGCCACAAGGTAACAGTAATTTACAGGAAGCATGCAAACAACAACAAATGCTATTTGAAAGATTGCTTACTTTTTGGTATGTTTTAATGGCCGTATGTTTTTAGGTTTCACTGAGCAAGCACTGCTAGCCTTGCTTGCCCTGTCAAACATACTCTAAACTATTCTAAACACGCTCTGCAACTGAATATATTGAGGACACACAGATGCATTACAGAGAAGGAGAAAGGTGCTCCCAAGTTTGTACGTTCCTCTAGAGCAGTGGTTCTCAAACGTCTTCCGTCATGCCCCAATTCGCCTGATGAAATCTTTCCACGCTCTACCTGAAGTGGTGGCACGATGGCTCTGTGTTCACAGCAGACAGTGACAGTGGAGAGTTTTGCTAGTCACAGTGCTAATGAACCTGCTAATGTTTCCTTGTTCTGCTGTGAGAATTAATCCAATGTTCAACATGTGTTCCGCATGACTTTTCTTCAGGTCGTCCACGCCCTGCCTGTCATGACACTGCGCCCCACCAGCGCGGCGCACCCCACACTTTGAGAAACACTGCTCTAGAGTTTACAGGAAACAAGAAGTACGTTGCACTGTTTGTCCATATGTTAATGTTGTGCAGATGATATTAATGTTGTGAGTCAACAACTCTTTGTCTGTGGAATAAAAAGATCACCGCTGTATATATTGTGAAAAGAAACCCGCCGGGCTGTAGATGTCATTGCACTGAAATCTCCACTTGCAGCATCACTTTTCCCTGATATTTGTTCAAAAGGATTAGAAAAAGACAATAGCCTGCTTTCTCTGTGTTATCTGTGGAAGGACTTATGCAGCCCTCACTCCACAGTGCTGGTGCAGAAGCCAGAGAATTTTAATAAGGACACTGTGTGTTTGTCTGTTTTTTGCGTCTTCGTTGCCACATGGACTTAATACTGAGTTGAATCATTGTCGACATTCAAGAAGCGTTAATGTATGCGCCCATGTCTTTCTGTGGTCATGTGTGAGAGCAAACAAAAATTGATGCTTCCTATTGGGTTCAAGCACACGCTTATGCATGAACACACTCTTCGCCAGTGAGGTCCTGACTCACAAACATGTCAAAGGCTTAACTTGTCTTGGCATAGGCCTCCTCAGCTGTGCAACACTGTGCAGCAGCATGTGGGGTGGGCTCACTTGGGGAAATGTGTCTGCTTGATGTTTGCCTTTCCTCGATGGAGTTCATGAAGGAGCTCAGAGACCAAACAGCAGCTGATGGTGTTTGTTTTGCAGACGTGCTGGCTTTGCTTTATCCAGTTGGTCAGTAAAACTGCCGTATCCTATCTCATCGGGTGTCCTATTCGTGCTGCCCTGCTGAAAGGTGTATGAGTAAATATGTATGTAGAGCAAGAGAAGGGAAAGGGGATCCTGGAGAAAAAGTTAACTCGGAAAAACAGACCATGGTGATAAAACCTAAGTTTTGAGTGATTCTTAGGCACTTCCTATTAACTCCTATATCCTTTCATTACCCATGTTTGCCCTCTCTGCTTGCATTTATATACTCAGGAGAGGCTCCTCTAAAGTGACTAGGTAATTTATTTGGGTATGGGCAGCGGGAAGTGTGTGGGATGGTGATCTCAGGGGAGCCCATGGATTAATGGGTTCAGTTGGATGCAGTAGGTGCTGGAGGCAGGTTCAATAGGTTGAATTATAACCCAGATTGAAAGAAGTGACAATTGTTAACTGGTGGACCCTCTTCTCATTACATTAAAACATTACATTGACTGTTTACTGGCTAAACAGATAATCTGCATCACCATTTTATCATCTATAAGGGGCACACTCTGAATAACATCCTGGAAATGGTTGAAAGCATACCTCCAAACTCATTAAATACTGAGCATCACTAGCATTCTACAGTAATATTTGTCCATAAATAATACAGTATGCAAAATAAATAGTTTTTTTGGCTTTAGTTATAGGGACTAACAGCTTTTTAGGAGCTCAATTTTTATGCATGTTAAGTTTTATCTCATCCTCTTTATTCCCCAAGTTCCAAATCTATTAAAAAAAATGAAATGTCCATAAAGATAACATAAAATGCAATTAAGTATATAACTGGTTAGATTAATGAAGCTTCTCCTGCCTGCATTCTATTAATGCCAGCAAGAAGTAGGAGGGTTGCTTGATTCACATAGCGCAATAAGTTTATTAGTTGTTCATAATTATACAATTTCTCAGGATCAGTAAAGAATAGCGAATGGCAGTGTGCATTATTGTGCACAAGGATGTGTTGCTAAACAGGACATAAATGCTATAATAATCAACATAAATATGGAAACATGGTAACAGGAAGTAAGAATTTAAGGTGCAGAATTTTCATTGTTTTGAAAATGATAAATATATATAACAAAAGAGATGGTTAGCAATGCAAACAACACATTTAGGGTAACAAATATGAATTGTTTGAAGAGTGATTGTTTTGATTCACCTTCTCCATGTCAAATAAATCAGGGTGAAGTCAATTTAAACTGCGTACACATCGTCTAAGCCAGTGCTTACTTTGTGGTGCAGATTTATTGAGCTGGCTTCAGATATTGGTATCATTCATTAATCCACAAATCTACAAAATCTGGCCAAAAAAACCCAAACCCCAAAACAAACAAAAACTATGGCATTAACCAACTAATGTCCCTCTCTCTGGGTTATTCTCATTATATGGTATGACCCCAATTTTGTTTGTTTCTGTTAGAGATACAGTCATAGACAAAATGCAGTAAATTATATCCCATTATGAATATACTGAATCCATGTCCAGAATGTGGCATGACAGTGCTAATAAACTGCAAATTGGAGTTATATTCCAGAAATGGCTGATGAGCTTTATGTCGGTCTGAGATGAGCTGTGATCCTAGGATATGAGGTGACGTGAATACGTATGTACCTGTATAGGGTTTTTTTTTTTAAAGATCCCATAATGTACAGTATGTACAGCAAGATATATGTGCAGTGCCTTTAAAGTGCTTTTGGATGTAAATGACCTGGTGTGATGAATGGCATGATACAGCCACAGTGAGTTATCTGAGCCTTGTTTGAATCAGGACAGAATGAATCAACACATTATGTGTACATTATGTAAATGTTTTCTGGTTTGGTTAATGGAGGTAAAGCCAGTTCATGACTGCCCATTACTCTTTCAAGGACTCACTCTGGGGAGGGGCCCTTAATCAGAGCAGTGAAGTCAACCTCATCTCTTGCCTTTGTTTTTCTCACCATCAGGAGCTTAAAACATACTGCAGTGTGTTTGTGTTGTGTATGCTAATGTGATTATCCCTTGTAGAATTTCATTCTGATCTGCTTTTTGTTTTTTAACATCTCTCTGGGTGAGGAAAGGCAACAGATGACAGCTTGCTGTTTATCTATTGGTCATTGTTTTTGGAAACAGTTAAAAAAAATACAGTTAAAAGATCGTAATATATCATTACAAAGCAACGTGTAATTAGTGTTAACTTGGATTCTATTTATTGTTTGAGTAACTAGAACTCTCCTTTTTTTCCTCCATTTTTTTCTGAGGGAGGTCTGAATTGATGGAGAATAACAAAAAAATCAACTGTGATTATTGGGTGTATATTTAACATTATATAGAACACTAGAGCCATCCATTACATAGGAAACGGACTGGATAAACTGAAGTAAACTGGTGTTGAAAGATGTTGCAGTGGAACATATCAAGCTGAACTGTGACGCAATGGAAGTCTGATTCAGGCAGGATTTCACTTCATGGTCATAAATAAGTACAGTACTTTTAGATTTGATATTATTATCTACTGGTAGCTGTTCATTGTTGGAGATTCAAAGTTTGGAATCAGGTTTTTCAGCATCAGAGATTTCAACAATGACACTTCATGACATGATACTTTAGCACAAGCAGAGTCATTATTAAGTGTTGCGACTGGGTCAGTCTCTTAAATTTGTTCATAACTGGATAAGGTTTGTATGGTTCATTCCAGCAATACAAACTAAGATTTTTTTTTAAATGCCTGTCAGTGACAGGGCTTATTTCTTCTGTATTTTTCAAAATATGCAAAATGAGTTAATAGCTTATTAGGTGGATGGATGGATGGAGTTCATATTTATATCTCCTCAACAGAGCCCAACCAATATAGAATTCCTAAAGCCAATACTGATACCAACATTGATATTTGGTGATTTAAAAATCCAGTATTCTATTAGATTAGCCAATATTTTTTTCTTTCAGACACATGAACGTTAAAAAATTTCCCATTCTATTTATTATGTGTAGTTATTTATTTACTCATTTATACTCTGTACGACTCTGCTCTGATCAGCTGGTTGTTGTGTTTGTGGCGTTCCAGACACATATGTTGCCAACAGGGAAGTGCCCTCTGGAGACCAAACTATGAAAGATCAACACTCATAATGTGGTTGAAGAGTGTTCCTTTCATCTCTCTTTTACGTTTTAATTTTCCATTTATCAGATGTTATGAATACAAATAAATATCTTCTCAAGTCCTCATAAAGATGTTATTACACTTGACAGACATCACTAGGTATCACGTTTCAGATGCATCAAACGATGCAACAATAAAAACTCCATCCACATAGAGATGGTGCCTACTCCCAGACAACCAAAAAAACAAATCAAAAAACAATGTAAACATAAAAATTCAAAAAGAAAAACAATATAGCATCCTCAACTGCGCCAAACAGTAAAATTGTTAAATGTAAATTATTCAGCATTAGGTCTCTCGCTTCTAATTCTCTGTTAGTATATTATTTAATAATTGATCAACATATTGATTTATTCTGCCTTACAGAAACCTGGTTACAGCAGGATGAATGTATTTGTTTAAATGAATCAACACCCCCGAGTCACACTGCCAGAATCCTCGAAGCACAGGTCAAGGAGGAGGAATAGCAGCAATCTTGCGCGCCAGCTTGTTGATTAACCATAGACCCAGACAGAGTTTAAATTCATTTGAAAACCTGATTCTTAGCCTTGTCCACCCTAATTGGAAACTTCAGACTGCTGGCTTAGTTGTGGTTCACTTAAGAGTAGAATGGGCGGCAGATCCTCAGGCCCCTCTTCTCTGGAACCAGCTCCCAGTTTGGATTCGGGAGACAGACACTCTCTCTGGGGGGGTCCCATAATGTAGAGTATTACTTTTCATTCACCTCTTTTTAGTCTGTTTATACACCACTCTGCATTTAATTGTTATTATTAATCTCTGGCTCTCTTCCACAGCATATCTTTTGTCCTGTCTCTCTCCCCTCAGCCCCACCTGGTCACAGCAGATGACTGCCCCTCCCTGAGCCTGGTTCTGCTGGAGGATTCTTCCTGTTAAAAGGGAGTTTTTCCTTCCTACTGCCACTTGTGCTTGCTCATAGGGTGTCATTTGGGGTTTCTCTGTAATTATTGTAAATTATATTTACAATATTGTGACTGTTGTAATTTGGTGCTATATAAATTGAATTGAATTTTGAATTGAATTGAATGAGTCTGCAGTGGCATTCACTACAATATTAAGACAGTATTATTTTATGTCAACAAATATTTAATCATAGTTTACCAGATTAAAAAAATTGGCATACCTCTGTTTTGTTTTTTTTTGTTGTTTTTTTTGTTTGCTTGTTTGTTTGTTTGATTTTTGGGGGGGTTGCATGTGAAATCTTTACCTCAAATTGTGAGAAACTGGAATATCATACTTCCCTAGTGCTGGATCAATAAGGATCCAATGTGTGCTAGATGAGGTCAGCAAATGCTAATAGTTAATGTTTTGCTTTGGCTCAGTTCACTGCAGCTAGAGGTTATATTGATTTATTTTATTTTATTCAGTACTCTTCCGTGTGTTTGAAATGGTCATTTTTCTTCCCCAGCAAATACACACATCGCCTGCAACATGTGTTAAAAAGGACATTTACAGCTTTACTTGTATAAACTATTTATTTTTTAGACTTTTTTGTTGATATCCAGCTACTGCTATCGTGGTCTTTTTTTCTTCTTCTTTTCTTTTTTTTTTATTTAGAGAACATGCTTTCAAATCATCGTTCACAAAAGATGTACCTTCCTTGGGTGTCCAAACCGAACAAAGGAGAAGGTCATTAGGCTCAAACCAGAAAAGAACTCCATCATGTCACTGATGCTTTGCCTCCAACTCTAATAGTGGCTTTCTAGGTGTTGTTGTTTAGATCAGTGGTCTGTGGCCTGCTTGTTTTCTTGGGAGATGAATTAGAGAGGAGATGGGCTGAGGCAGATGCCACTGTCTAAGGGAGAGGATGAAGAGAAGATTC
This sequence comes from Bujurquina vittata, assembly GCA_015106715.1. Classification (NCBI taxonomy): domain Eukaryota; kingdom Metazoa; phylum Chordata; class Actinopteri; order Cichliformes; family Cichlidae; genus Bujurquina; species Bujurquina vittata. The sequence goes on along the minus strand of VUQK01003833.1, from coordinate 36,242 downwards.
ATTACTCCTTACCCCCCAACACACATACAAACACAAACACTGCTCACACGGAGCAGAAATAGGCCTCATTATTTCCCCATTTCCATCACCGGGAGGAAGTGAGGGGTTGCAGCCCTTTCAGTCATCCTGCTGACGTATGCCCCTCCATTTATCACACGCAATGCCCATGAGTATATACAAGAAACTCACTCTGGTCTAACACCTACAGACCTGACAGCACAAGACAGCATAATTTGAAAAGCATTTTCTCTAAGGGACACCGAGTTGCCGTGTTCCTTAGATTCCCTCTTCAAGCAACAGTTTAAACAGCACAATTAAAGTATATGATGATTTTTTCTTGCTGGAGGGAAACCGCATCCTCTCTGTGAGCTTAAACATAATCTGCTTTCAGAATTTTGACTTCAAGGAAAACAGAGCAAAAAAAAGTTTATAAATAAGCTCTCATAGAAAATAAAAATAGATTTTTTTTCACCATCATGCTAACATTATCAAAATCTATATCTATATTCACTTAGGCTACTCTGCTACCAGCAATGTAGCATGCCTCATTGTTTACAATCACTCCATTGACTCCATTTTGCACTGTTACATTAATTGGCAGTAATTATACTTAACCAGGCCTGATGACTGTGGCCTTACAGAGGGACTTAGTTACAGTACCATTACCCTAATACTGAATGCATATCCTATGATGGCTCAAGAGCGAGAGAGAAAAAGAGTGAGAGGATGTGCAGCCTAAGGCAGACTGGTTGCAAGTAAAGGATATTTTATAGAGAAAGTGAGAGGAAAGCCACTTCCCTTTCCTCCCCTAGTACAAATTTAAATTCAAATAAACGCAGAGATGTTGAAATACTTAATGAATTATTCAGCGCTCGTTACACAGCACCACAGATTCATGCCAAAGAACTGCCATGGCAGCGGTGGTGTGTTGCCCTTTACAAGCCTTAACCCTGCTTGTCCAGCTGGGTTAATGTTCCTGGCAGAGACAGCAGGGAAACCGCCATAAACCCCCAATGTCAAAGATGTGCCCCTTCACAGTTTATTAAAACAGCTGTTTTGACCACCAATAACTGACCCAGTGATTGCAGTTCATTTCCAATATTCCTATACTGAGGTGTGGGTGGATGGGAGGTGCCGTAAAATGGCACACATACAGCTTGCTGACCTGATGAAGCAACTGAAGTGTTTTTTTTTTTAATTACAAAAGAGATTTGGATATTTATTCCTGTTCTTCTGATTCACTCACAACAAAATCCATTATTTACTTGTTAATAATGATAATAATGCTAAACCTTATTTATGTAGCACATTCCTTAACAAAAGTACTTCATAAACACAAAAATAAAAATAAATCCAAGTCATTGGTAAAAAAAACATCAAAATTATATCAAATAAGACAAATAGTAAGAATGTACAAGAAAAACAAAACCACTTATCAAACGTCATGAAAGCTTTACAACTTAATAAAAAAAATTAAGAAGAACCTGAAAAAAGAAAGAAGTCAACATTCTGATCTCAATGGGAGTTGTTCCACAGTTTGAGACCTCTAATAACAAAGGCCCACTGATCTTTACAGGCCGGGACATCAAAATAACCTCCAGTAAGCACCTAGTCACATACGAAACTAACAAGTCCTTGACATAATTTGAAGCAAGGCCATTAATGCTTTAAAAGTCATTAGTAAGGTTTTAAAATCGATACGAAATCTAACAAGCAGTCGGTGTAAACTTGCTAATACTGGAGTAATATGCTCATATTTCTTGGTGCCAGTTAAAATCCAGGGAGCAATGTTTTGAATTAAATGGAGTCGATGAAGTGAGTTCTGACTGATGCTGGTATAAAAACCATTGCAATAATCAACGCTGGAAAAACTTTACAGTATGCATGACCTTATGCAAGTCACTAGCAAACAAGAAGGATCTAATTTTGGAAGTTTTTTTGTTTGAGCTGACAGTACTTATATATCTATATATATATTGTATATCAAAATGTTAAATGTCAGGGACTTTCATTTCAGAAGTTGCATATGGTGTCTTTTTAAAAGTGTGTTTTTAAATAATCTCCCTTTACTGCCTTTCACTTTCAGCACTTAATTTCTGTTAGATTTATTAAAACGTGGATGGAATTCTTTAAACGGATGTCACAAGATGAATCAAAGATCTGACTGCAAATGTGTGTTGACTTTTGCTTCATTTACTTTGCTCTACAGCTTCATATCCGTTCCCATAATAACACATTGTTGCTACCATAGTCTGTACGTGTGGGTTTTGACAAAACATTAACAGGGGCTGAAGATTAGTTTGGTTCTTGTAGCTGTTTGAATAAGTTTTATGGATGATGTTTGTTATTGAAACACAAGATTAAATTGTTTTGTTCTTAAATGTGTGATTTTATTTTTTTTTATTTGCCAGCAAACATGTTTCAGAGATTTGCGACTGGAGCAAAAGTTGTGTAAACCTAATGAAAGCACCTGTTGGAACAATTTGCAGCTGGGGTTAATAAGTAACATGATTAGGAATAAAACGAGCATACCACAGAGACTGAGACTTTCAGAAGAAAAAATTAGTGGGGGTTCACCCAACGACTGTGTGGGCAGCTAGTTCAGAACAACTAATCGGGGTAGTGATAAAATCATGTTGAAGGCCACAGTGCGAAACCCATCAGTCAAGCAATAAAGTTGTTGTATTTGCTACTAGTAACTTCTTCAGAGCTTATCCTCTTTTCTGTTCGCTGTGAAAGTAAATAAAGTTGTGCCAGAAAGCACTACTCTGCATGATGATATTTCATCATCTACGGCACAGAATATACGAGAGTTTTTGCTCATGTGCCTTCACAGACATATGAATTTGAGTGACATCCCATGTTGGAACAGGAAGGGGCCATCTCCAAACTGTTCCCACAAAGTTAGGAGCATGAAGTTGTCCAAAATGTCTTAGTGTGCTGAAGCGTTAAGAGTTCCTTTCACTGGAACCATAATCCCCACCGCGCCAAACTTTACACTTGGCACAATGCAGTCAGACAAGTACCGTTTTCCTGGCAACTGCCCAAACTGGACCATCAGATTGCCTGTTGGGGAAGCATTATTTGTCAGTCCAGAGAAAACATCTCCACTTCTTTCCAGTCCAGTGGCGGCATGTTTTACATCACTGCATACGATGCTTTTCATTGTGCCCGGTGATGGCTTGGATGCAGCTGCTGGGCCATGGAAACTCATTCCATGCACTGTTCTTGACCTAAATTCTTGAGGAAATTTTATGACTGGACTAGTTGCACAAGTGGCATCCTATCACCGTACCATGCTGGAATTCACTGATCTCCAGAGCTCAGAGCGATCCATTCTTTTACAAATGTTTGCAGTCTGCATGCATAGGTCCTTGGTTTATACACCTGTGGCCATGGAAGTGATTGGAACACCTGAATTAAATGATTTTAAGTAGTGAGTGAATATTTTTGGCAATATAATGTATGATATTATGAGACATCTTTGTACACAACAAGGCCAACAACCAGAGCTGAATAACCATGATGTGACCCAGGGCAGAGCCACATTAAAACATTAATAACCATATTCTGTGGTGGAATTTTTGGGCTCAGGGACATTCATCAATGAGCACAGATTGCTGCCGAATTGAGAAAATGTTAAATTATATCTGCCACATGAAGAAAAGAAATTGAGTAAACTGGAACCAAAAAGGTCTCTGCTTTCTTTAAATCCAACAATGGTCTGCGCAAAATGTTGAGGTAACAGCAAAGCAAAGAACTGGTTTATCAAATGAGCATAGACCAGTGAGCTGAGCCAGGTAAACATCACTCTACCCTCATTTCCTGCCACTCAATGAAGAGTAGATTGAGTTAGTATGCAAAGGCCTACCAAGTATTCCATCTCCTTACTTATGAAAAGTGAAAAAATACCTACGCAGCCTCATCATAACACTTTACTCTGCAGCTTATAAAGTATACATATAACAAGCCATAAAATGTCCCAACTATTTTAAGATATTTAACATCGCTGGAATAATAGCCATGTGGGTATTACCCTTCTAACTAACTCTTATTGTGCAGTGTGTCCACTCACTGTTTCATTGTTTCTCAGCACAGAGATGTGTGTGCCACACTGCCGCATCTGAATGAGTTCCTCAGTGGATTCTCTCCCCTCCCTCCTTTTATCCCCCCGACAGCACTGAGAGCACACGAAGCTGCTCACACTCATATCTCATGTCTCAGAGAATGATATTCAGTTTCCCGAGATATCTCTGCTACACAGGCACCATCGTCAGAGTGGACTTATTGCAGAAATAGATGCATCATGCCCACACCCTCCCCCCAAACTCATCCATCCGCCTCGACAATCACACTTTAGTATGAAGCAACAGATGACGCCAAATAGATACAGTTAGCAGGAGGTAGTTATTGTGGAGTGTAGCCATGAGATAGAGGTCACTATTGCCAAAGGGTTGAGAGATGGAGGGAAAGGAAATGTTCTGACAGTAAATTACATGCTGGATTCACATATTCCATCAGAGGCTTGTGCATGAGATGAATGTTATATATCACCAAAGTGGGTTATTAACCTTGTGACCCACATAAATGAAATGCAATAAAGTGCATCATTCAGCAAACAGTAATTACACACCATCTATATCATGTTTTATTCGGGCTCACTTATTTGATGTGTGTTTACACACAGCAGTGCATACTGTCAGCAATTTTAGAGCTTTGTACGCTATATTTATCCCAGACATAATGCCTCAGCCTGAGAATATTCCAGACATTCATATTCCGTGTAGGATCCTCACTGCCCATTGTTTCAATGTATTATTTATAATCTCAGGCTTTTAAAAATTAAAAATAAATAGCTGATGGACATTAAATGGGATGGGACACACCTTCTCAGCAACCAGTCGTAATGTCTAAAGACCAAGCTGATGACTTACTGTTCTGACTTTAAGTTTTTTTTTTAAGGATTTTCTGGCTAAAGGACTTCTTCACACAGAAAGACTTCTCTAACCAATTTTTCCAATTTTTCCACTTGTCCATATTTATTTTTAAAAAAGGGGCTCACCATTACTTCAGACCTGAAAACAACCATTTTACCCTGAAATTGCTCCATTAATGCTGCATCTTTCAGATTCGAACTTTTTTTTCTCTGTTTCTGGTTTCCTGTGTTTCTGACCCCCCCCCCACACACACACACACACCCCCCACACACACACACACACACACACACACACACATCTCTTACTCTGTCCCTCGCGGTCCCTTGGCACAAAATAAAAGCACATAGCTTGTCAGTGACATAAGAGAGCTGTTTTCACTCATGAAAGACATTTCACAAATGTCATTCAGGTCAGCAGCTCCCGCTGGTAATCACGCTGGGACAGTGATTAGGTGAAATTAATCGCCGCCCTCTGTTGCTCATGGCTGACGGCCCGGAAGCCTGATAGGCTCACTCTTCTCAGGTGACTTTGGCAAGTCAGGTGGAGAGGGTGAAAGACATCAAAGCCAAGATGAAATAGACAAACTCACATTAGATTAGCACCCAGGAGACAGTAGCAAAAAGGTGTGTGTGTGTGTGTGCGCGCGCGTGTGTGGCATGTTGGCGTCTGTGTGGTTGGATGTGGGTAGGTGGAGTGGGGTAATACGCGTGTTTTCATGTAGGTGTC
>VUQK01003831.1:30400-42477 GCA_015106715.1 Bujurquina vittata | reverse complement strand
CCATCTAACCACCAGCTATTTCCGGATTCTGCTTGAAATGAGGCAGTTGATCTTTTGCCATCACTTTACTTCCATCCATTGGCCGTGTTCAGTGTAGCATGGCTGACTTGAAAATAAAGCCAGTGTTTATAGTTTTCTGTGTTATTCACATACTCATTCCCTGGTTTACATACTGTAGTTTCTTTTTCATCTGAAGAGTATCCTGGGTTTCAGTCTGGTTCTCATTGCTTCCATAGGAATTATAGAGTAAGTAGAGACCCAGTGCAGCTAATCAAATGTACCTGCTTATCTGATCAACAGCAAGTGTGAGCACCTCTATAAGAAGAGTGTTCAGATGATCTCCCAGAGACGTCAATACTGATGTTTGAGCAACAATTGTCAGTCTCGGAAGGGTTATAAGGCCATTTCCAAACAATTCAATGTCCATTGTGAAAAAGATACAGTGAGAAAGATTATTTATTATACAAGAAAACATTCAACACAGTTGCCAATCTTCCCAGGAGTGGAAGATCCAACAAATTCACAACGAAGTCAGACCGTGCAATGTTCTACAAAAAACCAAGAGCTACAGTACATCTGAGAGTACAGGCCTCAGTTATCATATTAAATGTTAAAGTTTATGACAGCACAGTTAGAAAAAGACTGAACAAATACAGCTTGTTTGGAAGGGCTGCCTTCTCTCTAAAAAGAACATGGCAGCACAACTTGAGTTTGTAAAGTTGGAACTGAACAAGCCGTAAGACTTCTGCAACAATGTCCTTTGGACAGATGAGATCAAAGTAGAGATGTTTGGCCCAGCACCATGTTTGGCAAAAACCAAACACAGCATATGAGCACAAACACCTCATGCCAACCAGTCAAGTACAGTAGATTGATGGCAGGTGATGATTTCAGCTTGTTTTGCAGCCACAAGACCTTTAAGACACTTCACAGTCATTGAGTCAAGCGTCAGCTCTTCTGCATACCATCAAAGTATTCTAGAGTAAAATGTGAAGCCAAGCATGGCAGCAGACCTACAGCAGAATGGCTGAAAATGAAAAGGATTAAGGTGCTGCAGTGGCCCGTCCTTAAATTGAAAACTGTGGCAGGACATTAGGCAAGCTGTCCATAAACAAGTACCGTACCTACAAACCTCAATGAAGTGAAGTAATGCTGTAAAGAAGAGTTGGAAAAAATCCTCCATAAGGATGTGAGACACTTATAAAGTCAGATTGAAAACAATTACTCATTTTTTGTTGCCAAAAATGCTTCTACCTGCTGCTGATTCTACTCTGCCAAAGACTGTGAGTGAAAAGCTACAGTATCCTCTTCGGTCACCACGTACAAAAATTGGGTACGCCACTTTCCGTTGTTATATATTGTACTGTAATATTCATTTTCTTACATCTCCCACTTAAAACAATCATGTAAGCAGAAGAGGTTGAGCCACTCTGAAGCAGTGTATCTCCTAGTCAGGAGAACTGCTATTGATCAGTCTTTTCATAGGTTTTAATTTTCAGACTCTGAAAAAAAATTAGGCAGACTTAATTTACACTAGTCTTTGGCAGCTACCATAAATTGTAAATTTTAAAAATTTAAATAGCCAGTATGACATCACCCATTTGCTTTAGAAGTCATTGAAACCTTGATTTGAGCTTTTTGTGCAAGATGGGCCAACTTCTGAAAACTGAGAAACTTCATACAGTGACGACCTGTGTGCCACAAGGATGGTCATGCCCTAAATCCTATCCTGCATTGCCCAGGGGCCAAAATTTCCAAAATGAACACCAATATGCTTAAAATATATACTGAAAACAGAAGCAGCTGGGCTGTTTTCATATAGACTTCTATACAGTCTGACCTTTTTTGCTGCCAGAGGAGTCTCCCCCTGCTTGCCACTGGAAAGAATGCCGGTTTCAAAGCTGGTTTCACTGCTGAGATATAAAAGCAATGGTAGCTCCCACAAGAAAACATATTCCTTGAGTTAGGTATGTTTTGATGGTCATCAATGTAGCATCGTGTTTTGCCCAAATATTTTTCATGTTACAGCCACTTGCGCTTTGCACATGTGCAGAAATAAAACCTCCCAGAATACTGTAACACACCCAATCAGCCATCAAATATGAATAGTCCTATTATTCAGCTTTCTCTGTAGTATTTCTTGTTCTGGTGCTCCCTTTTTTTCTCTTCTTTTGTTCTTCCTCCTCTTAAGATGACAGCTAGATAACAGGGCTGTTCTTCCCCCTCATCCTCTTGTACTGTTCGAGTGTCTGTCTGCTTTAATTGCCCCCCATGACCGCATGGCTTTAACACAAATGTCTGTGAGGCAATTAGGTCACACAGCGGCTGGTTTGTTGAGTGCCCGTGTTTCAGACCAGATGATCAATGTCCTATTTGTCACAGTCTCAGAGTACATCGGTGAACTATTCATCATTAATGCTCACACAGACGTGCTGACAGGCGAGGACAGAGCGGCTGTTATCAGTGTCACTCTATAAGTGAAACGAGGATGTCAGAGGGAAACAGACAGACATTCGTCACAACCCTTCTTTTATGTTTATGTATATTTATCAGGGTTCATCATGTCAGGATGTTGCTGAAAACAGTGATGCCGCCTATCTGACCTACGAGTGCAAAAAGAAAATACTTTTATTTGAGTGAAATGAAAATTATTATCTGAAGAACTGAAAGCTGCTTTCCTAAAGTATAATACTTTTGAAGTAGATTATCATAAATAATAAAGGTACTCTGCAAAATGTTAACTATTTTACTGTTATTTTTATGTGACTGTTAAGTAGTCACATAAGTAGTTAGTAGTTTAAGTAGTTAACTTGATTAACTACTGATGGGTATATAGGGAGTTACCAACATACAAACTCTTCATAAAGCATACATGGAGATATGCACTCACCAGAAACTTTATTACATACACCTTGTTAGTGCTGGGTTGGACCCCTGTTGCCTTCAAAGCTGCCTTAATTCTTCATGGCATAGATTCAACAAGGTGCTGGAAGCATTTGGCCCATACTAACATGATAGCGTCGCACAGTGGCTGCAGATTTGTCAGCTGCACGCCCATCCATCCCAAAGGTACTCTATTGGATTGCGATCTGGTGACTGTGGAGGCCATTTGAGTACAGTGAATGCACTGTCATGTTCAAGAAACCAGATTGAGATGATAATTTATGTCCACATATCCATCCATTCATTTTCTTCCACTTAGCCTTTTCAGAATCACACACATTAATCAGGTATCTGGTGCATGACCATGTTTTTAAAAAATTCTCAACTTGACTCCAAAGATGATTTCTCTGTGTTTTTTTTAACTGGAATTTTTTTTTTTTCAAGCAAGCAATTGGCGTGTGGTATAACAATTACATAAATGCACTTTTAGTGATATAATCATGTCAAAAAGATGATTTTGTGAGTACATAACCAATAGAATTACTGACCACACCTACAAAATTAAGATCCAAGTCATAACCCAGGGGTGTCAAGCTCTAGGCCTCGAGGGCCAGTGTCCTGCAGGTTTTAGATGTGTCCCTGATCAAACACACCTGAGAAGTCATTAGCAGGACTCTGGAGAACTTGACTGCATACTGAGGAGGTGACTCAGGTGTGTTGGATCAGGAACACATCTAAAACCTGTAGGACACCGGCCCTCGAGGCCTGGAGTTTGACACATGTGTCATAACCTGTGTTGAGGTATCATTTCTTTTGTCTCTTATCTACATCTGTTAAATTTGAAGTTAAATTGCATATTTTACATAAAAGGCTTTTAAGCATATAAAAGTAGTTCAAAACTACTCATTTGCTAATGTTGTGGACTTTAAAATCTCCATTTCTGTGATCTCTCTGGAATTAGACAATGATTGTCAGAAGCTTTCAAGGCATTAAGGGGCACAATGTCCATGATCTCTATCAGAAGAAACTGATCCATGAAGGAGTAAAAACAGGGCTCCATAGAAGAGCTCAGCTTTCTCTCCTCCTAGTGCATTAGCGTCATTAATTTTCCCACACAAGCTAATGTTGCATCGGTCAGTGGTCATGACAATGATGTGCTCTTCCTAATGCAATGAAAGGAAGCTTTACTGGATGTGCAATGGAGGTTTCAAAGAAGAGCGATAAGAGCAAAGAGGCTACGAGGCAGAACATCCCATAGAGAAAGCAAGGCAGTAATCTCCCTAATGACCAAGATTCAAAGCAAAGGGGAATGCCGTTTAGGCCAGTGGACAAAGATGCACCAGTGTCTTTGGGGTTTTCAGAGTTGCAGGTGGCCAAAGTCACTTGAGTAGACTTCTCCCTGTATTTGCAGTTTTAAAAAAAAAAGAGAAAAAAAAGATTTTTGTTTCCCCTTTTGTTTTGAAAAAAAAAAGAACTACGAAAACCTTTCAGGAAAAACTCATCAGTCATTCATTTAACAAAACAGTCTCCTGGGAAATCAGAGCAAAATCTGGAGTGATTACTTTTTTTCATCTGATGAAGTATTCAGTTCTTTTTGCTTGTGTGTATAAACGTGTGTGTCTGTGTGTTCCTCACAGATTACTTTTCCCAATAAGAAAAAGTGTCAAGAGTTTTTGTAGCTCCACAGCGCCACTAAGGTGCCAACAGAAGCAGCTTAATCAAAAATGTTGCACCCATTTGTCTGAGTTTAAGATAAGGTTACAGGGACCTGGACAAATCGAGGCAAGGAGTACTAATGAAAAAAGAAGGCAGACATATTGTACACACACTGTGTTAATGAGAATATACCCAAACCTTTAGGACTGAAATAATGAGCTGAAAGATGCTAAATTGCTCCACAAAGCTGACGAGAACTGCAGAGCCTCTGACACTGCAGATCAACATTGAATCGGTTACTGATAATACTGATTGTTTAAACCTGGTTAGAGTTGAAGTTTTTGCTGTGTACTTGTATACAAGAGAGACCATTAGGCCCTCTCTAGAACCACTCTTTGGCTTTTCCATTCTGTGCAATTTCTGGGCCTGTTCAACACACAGCTGTGTGGTTTTTACAACATGGATTCTTTTTTGTTCAAAATCCGTGTGAAGTCTCACTGAAAAAGTGAAAGGAGCTTTTAAATCCCATGTTCATAAACATTACAGTTGTTGTTAGTAGTTGTTTGCTTCTTTTGACGTCTTTACGTCACACACTCATCTTACAGTGTTGATATTTTGTGTATTTTTTTTCAGAGGTTTCATGCATGTGTTATTATTTCATATTGGTCACATTTCCAGTCTTTTCCATGGACACAGTATAGTTATAGTGCAGTACTGAGTGTGAGAGGGGAGAAATCATAAATCACCTTAGTGACCACCCTGACTTTCTGACATCTGATAGAGACAAACACACACACTTAATGAGATTCGACTGCCACCCTGCATGCTTACCTCAGTATGCATGTCAGGGTTTATCTTCTCAGGTATGGACACACACACACACAAACAATTGCTCATGAGATTCAGGAGCACTATTAGACTTGTAGATCAGCAGGATGGGTCACTTGCTCTGACTCATAATTTAATGGCGTCTTAGTGTCTCATACCAACAGAGCACAGAGAACAGAAACAGAGGGAGCAATACGAGATAGTGAGGAGGATTTAACGATAACACATAATTGATTTTTTGATCTTGCATACTTGCAATAAACACACACTTGGTGAACTGCGCAGAGAGATTTGTGTGAGGATTTAGCAGTGTAAACACATTCTTCATGAAGGCAGATAAGCCTGCTGAAGAGAAGCAGGCAGCATCATTACTTCAGCTCATTGCCATCTCAGCAAACACACACATCGAGGTTAACTACTCTCACCCATTCTCTTCAGTCTTCAGTGTGTTTCTCTGCAAAGAACACACACAAAAGATGGGCTGTCTTGAATTATTCATGCCACAGTGAAAAAGAATACACCTCATTTTCTCTTTGCTCTTTCCTTCTAGCCGGACACAACTACAGTGCGGTCCATCATCCATCACCCACCACACCCATCTCTTCTCTAACTCATCTTATCTTCAGCTGCCTCCTCTCGGTCCTCCTCCTGGTCTTGCTCTTTCTGTGATTCGTATTTTCTTCCCTGCCTTTTATGCATACGCCATTCTTGCTCTCGTCTCTGATTGGCGATCAATTTTCTCCAACTGTCTTTCCTCCATCTCTGCCTATCTCCCAAGGATTTTCCTTATCTCTGTGTCACCATTTCCATAAAGTCAAAAGCACATCCTGCCTGCATTTTTGTGCTCTCCTTATTTGACTGCGTGGTCATTTACCTCTTTTTCCATCATTCTTTTTCTGATTAGTTTTGTGTTAAAGTGAATTGATCCATTGCTGTTTCCCTTTTTTTCCTTATTTGTTCCCTTATTCCTTCATACTCTTCCTCTGCAGTAACTATAAAGTAGGATGCACCGCTGGCCCCAAGTGTCAGAGAATTTTCCAAACTTCTTTAATCCATGTTCGGAGCAAGAGCAACGTGGCGTGTGTCAGAACCGTGTGCTTTTTTTTCCTGACACATAAAAGGACAACTTGTAAAGCTAAAGTGTCATTAGTGCATGCTTTGTCATCCTCTAAATCCTCCCACTCAGCCTTCATCCCTCTCGCCTTCACAGAGTAAAAATCCCACCGCAAATGTCCATCAGCAAAAAAATAGCAAACTTAATCCCCCCCACACCCCAGATGATGTGCTTATTTCTAGATAAGGCACTTTTGCAAACTTTGGCCAAGAACCAAAAATAGCTTCTGTGCTGTATTTGCCGCTGACACATGAAAGAGGCATTGGCATATTTTAGTCTAGGAATTTAAACTTTATTTTCTACGCAATGTTCCTCATGAGAGGCGATTAAGTGCTTTGTCTTCTCTCCATCCATCTTCTCCATCATCCCTTCTGTCAACCTTCTCTTCAGGCCGCACCCTCACAGTGCTTCCAGATCTCCTGTTCCCCCTTTAGTCCTATTAGTTATCTGCTGGTGGGTCATTAACTATTAAAGATGAGAAAGAAGGAAAGCGGAAAGAGTGGCATCCTATAGTCATTTACTTAATTGGGGGATGAGATAAGCGAGAAAGCAGGAGATGAGGGTAGGGCAGGTCTATGGGGTCTCTTTTCTCTTCTGTCAGGATGAGTGGGAGTCAGTAGGCAAAGAGGGAGACCAGTTAGTATGTTCTGTCCTTTGGGATGAGGCAAAAGCACAGAAGCAGAACAGAAGCACATTTGTTTGCATAAAAATCTTCCAAATAACCAGAAAAGCAACCGATTTCCAACAGGCTGTTTTTTGTTTTTTACATCTTCTGTCTTGGAGGCTTTCATTCCTTCAGGAAATTAGTGCCAAGTCTTCTGTTTCAGACTCAGCTCAAGAAGGCTTTCAAATTATCCAGAGACACTGAAGCCCTGTATTGACAAGTTCACTGAGGCCATTCGCCACTGTACAGTGGCTTTATCGTCTGTTGCTGCCATCTAGTGGCAAAAAAATATATTTTTTGAAAGTTGGTGTGTTGTTGAACAAGTCAAAATAAAGGTCATAGAGAATGTGAGTGATGGTTTGCCCTGACTGACATTTCTTGAACAACAAATGTCAAACTAATGAAAGGGCTTAAAATCTTTTAAACAATGCACTTATCACTTACAGAGTCTCAGACAGTGTGATATGCCGTTTACCCAAACACCTCTCTGTCTGCGTGTCCAGACTCTCTGATGTTGGGGACTGAGGTGGACCTGCAGCAGGTGGAGAACAGTGTGTTTGCCATGGAGACCGTGTTCAAAGCGTGGCTTCAAGAGCAGGGCGGCGACAGGGAGCACCTTCACCTCTTGCTGCCAAGCCCCGTGGATAATCTCGTTCCAGGTTAAATACTGCACACACACACACACACACAAACATACACAAATAAAGCTCCTCAGACATGGATGCACTGGTGTTTTGGGAAGTCAGAGATTTGTTGGAGTTACAGTTTATAACTTTAACAGAAGTGTGAAAGAAAGGTTTTATTGCGCTTAAATGCAGTCATGAAAAAAAAAGAGTTTTCACATGACTGAACAGCCCTGAAAACTAAGCATGCCCTTACTGCTTCCATAGGAATTGAGAGGGAAAGTAACAGCCAGATGCTGCTAATCAAATACACTTGATTAATTGATTATTGTCGTCATTAAAGTTGCATGTGAACAAACAACACTTTTGGAACAATGTCCTTTAAGATCTTAATTCTTAGGTTATTGTAGATGTGCTTCAAGTCTGTGTTTTTTGTTTGTCGTGCTTAGTCATTTCCTGTTTCACTTTGTTAGCTCTTGTCTCGTGTGCTTGCCGATTTAATTCGCTCATATTGGTAGTTAGAGTCCGTTCAACTGCGCTCTCTGGTGTGTCCTGTCTCCCTGATTACTTTGTGTGTGTGTTTCTTGTCTCCCGTTCTTTGCCGCGTCGTCTATGGCACCCTGTCCTCTGTGTGTGAGTTTCCTGTTGCTTGTGTAATCTTTGAGTTGTAATGCTCAGTTTGTTGGCTCCTGACCTCCTGAGTTTTTTTAAGTCAGATGTTTGCCTGAAAATAAGTCAAGTACAGTTTGCTGAGTGCTGTATTTGGGTCCTCTCCTGCCCTGTCACACCGCGTTACATATGACACTTCAAAGTTTTCTAGTGATAAATGTTGACAGAAACTGGGTCATTAAACAGGACAATGATCCCAAGCACAGCAGTAAATCTACAACAGAATGGCTGCAAAAGAAAAGAATCAAAGTCTTGACCTCAAAATGAATGAAATGTGTGGTGGGACCTTAAGAGAATTATGTATAAACTAATATCTGCAAACGTAAATGAACTGAAGCTGAACGCTGTAAAGAAGAGTGGACAAAAGTTCCTCCAAAACAGAGCTATGAAATCATGGGTTGTACTTGGTTTTTCACAGGGCTGCATAAACTCCTGTGAACACAAATGTATGTTTCTGTTGTTGCATGTGGCGCCTGTGCAGTGTGTGTGAAGTGTGACATGCAGGAGCGCATGATAAGCCCCGCACTCATCCCACTGACCCCCAACTTGGGAGTGAAGACTGAGACCATTCGGGACTTCCTGCCTGGCACTAAGGGCTCAGCCAATCAAAGCCCAGCACTGCAGACACTGAAAGCAATCAAGTAAGAGTGGGCATCATTGCAGAGGATCTTCCAACTATATAGCCAGAAATACCTGACCATCATTTTGAGCTTTGGTTCCTAGACTCCATCCTCCCCGTGATGGATGGATGGATGGATGGATGGATGGATGTTAAGAGTGAGGGAAGGATGACTTGTGTGTGCATGATCTTGTTTACATCTCTGCTCAATCAGCCATGTGCATATCCAGTTACGCCATTGTTTCTCTATGTTTAGCTCCTTTGTTTTAGCAGGCTGCATTGGAATATTTCTAAGCTGAAACTTTCCCGTCACATCTGAGTGTACTTTGTTCAGCTGGAGTTAGCTGCACCGATGCTGGAAAAGCTACATGACCAGAAAGCCCACTCCAATTTGCTAGGAAAGGTTTTGACCTCGTAAACTCACAATCAGCGGTCGACTGCTCTAGACACGCAAACCAGAAGATAATATCAATATTCCAGAGAATATTTATAAGCTTCTAGATCAAATAGTCTGCATACAGAAAAATAAGCTACATTACCTTGCAGAACAAACAAGGCAAAGTTAAACTGTCCATCCTTAGGTTAATTAGATGATGCATTTATTTTAAACCCTGCAGGAATTGGAGATGTATGAATACTGAATGTATCGCAGTATGTTTTCGCTCTCCTTTCATTCCTACCTGTCAGTAGAGGAATGTGTGCATGGCTTTTTTCTTTCACAAACCCATGCAGCACATTGGATATTGTCTCATTAATGGCATCACATTTCTAAAGTAGTCAGCTACACACATTAAGTCAAATATGCCGAGCTGAAAGGTTCGCAGCACAATTCTCATGATTATTCTAAGACGGCTGCTTGACTCATTCAGACGCTCAAGATTTACATTTTTCACTTATAATGATGTGTTAATGTTTTCAAGCAGTTGAATATATATCAAATATATTTTCAACAACCTGTGTCATTTCTCCCAAAATATGCACACGCATACATAAGCCTCACCATCTCCACTGATGATAGAAAGCAGGCTCTGAGGTACAACTTGATTTGCATTAGTTTTACATTTTCAGGAACTGCCGCATGCTGTAAAGTGTGTCAGTGTGAGAGTCCGTGCATTTGTTTTGCATACCAGAAAGTCAGAAAATTGTGTTCTTTATGTACTTGAGTTAGAGATCGGGTCACACGGTAAACAAACTCACCTCAGCAGGGATGATGTCATTCGCTCTGCTCATGATGCTTTTCATGTGTTTGCATACTAACAGTCTGCTGTTAGAGCTTATTTCAGGAATGATGGGGGTTTCATTTTTTTTCTTTGATTGACTTAGTGTGTGTGTGTGTGCGTGTGTGTGCGTGTGTGTGTGTGTGTGTGTGTGTGTGTGTGTGCGTGTGTGTGTGTGTGTGCTGCAGAGTTCTGCGTGCAGACGGAGTGTGTGAGAGTGTGTTGTACGGCCTTCCGCTGGCGATCCGCCCAACCACCTGCTGGCAGCTGGACTGGGATGAAATGGAAACCAACCAGAACTTGTTCCATGCGCTCTGCCACACACTGAAGGTGGATTTTCTTCTTTTTTTTATCTTGTGACTTTTCCTAGTTCACCTGTTTGTTTAAAGTCTGCATGTGATGCAAATATAAAATCCAATCTGCCGGTCTACATGTTAGAATTTGCAAAATGCAAGTCGAGTTCCTTTTTGCATTTAAGAACATAGTTGGACAGCGTGAGAATAGAGCAATCATATTTATGGGATTTTTTGCAGAGTCATGCTTACAAACTCATGCAAACCCAATTCCAAAAACACTGGGACAGTGAAAACAAAATGCAGTGGTATGTAAATCTCAATAAACCAATATTTTATTTACACTACAACACAGAAAACAAATCAAATGTTTAAATGGAGAACTGGGACTCTTCTACTAAAAGCCATGCTGTTGTAATAGATGCCGTATGTGGTTTAGCATTGCCTTGCTAAAACATTGCAAGGTTTCCCCTGAAAAAGACTTCATCTGGATGGGAGCACATGTTACTCTAAAATCTGTGTGTACCTTTCAGCCGTGATGGTGCCTTTCCAGCTGTGCAAGCTGCCAATTTCACAGGCACTAATGCACCCTCATGCCTCATGCAGGCTTTTGAATTGAGCAGTTATGATATATTAAATAATCTCTCTCCTCTTTAGTCCAGAGGATGTGGCATCCATGTTTTCCAAAAAGAATCTGACCACAGTTCAGTTATCTTCCCGTATGGCTTCTTCTTTGAGCTTTAAGCTGCATTTGTGGATTGGGCAGTGAAGTGTTCTCAGACAATGATTTATGAAAGTGTTCCCATGTAGTGATGCCCGATTGCTGAAGATCATGGGCAGCCAGTATTGATTCTCCGCACAGAGATTTCTCCAGATTCTCTGAATCTTTTGATAATATTTTGCACCGTAGACGATGAGATATTCAGTCTCCTCAATTTGTTTTGAGGGAATATTACTCTGAAATTGATCCACAATTTGTAGATGCAATTTGAACATTTGATCTGTTTTCTGCGTTCTGCTGTGAATAAGAATGAGGTGTCAGTGAACTGTTTTTAATTTACAATTTACACAACTTCCCAACTTTTTTGAAATTGGGTTTGAAATAATAATGTAGCACAGCAAGTCTATATTAAAAATCATTATTCTGCTTAGCTCAATTTGTTTTCCCTCTTTCAGAGTCGTGACTTGTTCCTGCTGCTGCAGGTGGAGCCTGCTCAGAAGTCTGCAGCTGGAGGCTCAGGTCCGTGTGTGTGTGTGTGTGTGTGTGCGTGCGTGCGCATGTGCGCGTGTGTGCGTGTGTGTGAGAAAGCGCAAGGTTGACAATTCATCAAGTTCATGTGTGTGTGCACTCACAGGCCATGTGTTTGCATTCAATACAGGTGTGTATTCCCACTATATCCTCCAGCCGTCCACATCTCTCTCCCTTCTGCTGAAGCCTGTTGTCTCCAGAGAGTTGCTGCTGCCCTGCTCCCAGCTGGCCTCAGCCCAGGACCCTGCATATCATGCCATGC